>JAUMHI010000074.1:9786557-9797795 GCA_032359435.1 Enteromius unitaeniatus | reverse complement strand
TATATATATATATTTTTTTTTTTTATATATATATATATATATATATATACAGTACACACACATATATTATGTAAAAAAAAACTTTTGGATGCTGTTAATCTTTAGACAGCACTAATATATCTATCTATATATATATATATATATTCCTTCTAAACTGTATGATATATTTTAGCAGCAAAATATTAATATAATCACACTTTTCACAAAAAGACTGTTATTTACATTGCTCTTTAGAGTGGAAAACGTTTTTTAGATTATGATTATGATTAATAAAATAGCAGTGTGATTAGTTAATACCTTGATTTAGTCTTACAGTATTTATGTAATTTCCTGTTCAGTTATATGTTTAGCTGTTTTAAAACTTTGGTCCATATTATTAAATATTATTCATTAATATTTTAATGAATAATGGTACAATTACATAAAACACATGAATGTAATTTCGATATTTGCATGAAAATGCTGAAGTCTCTCCAGTGTGCTCTGCCCCCTGCTGGAGTGAAGAGTTAGTGGTTCTGGGATGCTTTTCATTGAGAGTTCGGTCCGAGTGAGAGCCAGCAGCGGCGGACAGCACAGTGCATGCCGAGCGCGTCAGGAACAAGTGTAGCGTTTCTTCAGCTCTTAAAGTATTTATGGAGAGTGTCGCCTTTACCACCGACAGGCATAGGCTACTTCAGGAAGGACTGAAATTTCATGCTGCCTCCCAATTTTCTCGGCTGGCCAAACCGTGGACATAAATGCCTAGAACAGAGAAGACCAATGTGATGCATCTGCACGAGAGGAAAATCACTCGACTAAGATGGGTAATAAGCAAACGATATTTACTGATGAACAGCTAGACGCCTATCAGGTAAGATACACTAGTTTTAAGCGTTACAGACTCAAATTAAGCAGCAACAAAATCCAATTTTGCTGCAAAGAATCAACAGATATGTGGTTCTTTCTTTCTTTCTTTCTTTTCATAGTCAAGTGAGTTATATAATTATTTGGTTAATTTTAATGTGCATTTTTAAAGAAAACTGCTTAAGATTGATGCAGGCCAATTAAAAACTGCTTATATATATATATATATATATATATATATATTATTCTGTGTGAATAAAAAAAATCAGAGATGTTCTGTATGGTTTTATTAGGCTTCACCTTGTTCTTAGTTTATTGTCTGCGGCACGCAAGCGACTTTATTGTCTTTCCCATTGCAACGTTTGTAGAATTTAGCAAAAACAATGAATTTGACATATAATGATACTGAACCTAGATATTCTGCTTGAGCTTTTTAACTCTAGACTATTTCAAATGCTGTTATTTAATTCTGTAAATCTTCATGATGCACACAGAAGCCAGAAGGATTCGCAATTTCTGTGTTTTCTCATATATCGTTTGTTCTTTGTGTGAAACCTGAGCATTGAGGCATATCTGAGGACATCTGATCATATTGTTCTGTATCCTGCTCGTGCGTGAACATGTGAGAAGGTCTTGCTTGAACATGTGAGAGAGGCTTAAATATTAATACCAGTGTAAGATACCCAGAAACCTCATTGTGATTAGTCAGCTGTTGCACTTTATGGTAGTTTCTGCTGCCAGAAGCTTTATCTATCTATCTATCTATCTATCTCTGTTATCTGATTTACCTAGTTGGATATTAGGGAAATTTGAATAGTAGGCATCTGAATTTCCCACATGCCAATCAACAAAGTGCATCATGAAGATCGATGACTGTTAGCAACACTGGCCGTGCTTCTTGTGCTCTTTAATCACTGAGTTGTAGTACCTGGATCAGTGGAGCTTAGCCATTTGGCTGATAGACTCATTCCTTACAGAAGCCAAGTCTTAGCAAGCCATTCATCCTGCTGTAAAACAGAATGGCTATTGGGGAAGAATCTTGTAGAAAATGTAGTGGCTTATCCTAAATACCTTTCTTTCTTTTCTTTTCTTTTCTTTTGTTTTTGCCATACAATTGTACTTGTGTCTAGAGTTCATGCGAAAAATAGGATTTTGGCATGCCTTTTTCTTGTTTCCAAATCTGTTGGACTTTTATGTAAAACCGAGTTTGAAGTGCCCCTATTATGTGTCATGAACAATTAATATTTGGGTTTTGGGTGTCTCCAGTAACAGGTTGGCATGCATGCATTTTTTTTTATAATATGCATTTATTTTTACCTTATTTGTGCAACAGCTCCCAAACGATTTGTTCATTGAGTCATTTTTCCAAATCTCTCTGATGATTGGTCGATTTTATTTAAAGTAGTGGTTGTGAGCTTTTAACCGCTCCAAAAGCGACGCCTAGTGGTAAAGATTGAAATAGCATTTTCATTCAGACCAATGCGAAAAGACCAACAAATGGCTTGGGATTCGTTTTAAAAATGCCCCATTTCAATGATTCAGAGTCGAATCTTTAATTTGAGAGACAATAACTTTATACACGGTGCTCTTTCAGATCTGAGGCTTTGATTCACTCACGGCTGTGTTACACACTGTATTTCAAACATCCAGGAGCACTTCAAATCAGTTTATATGAATTTAGGTATATTTCAGTCATGTTTGTTTTCTTACATAGAATACACAAGCTGCCCTGAAACATCTGGGACCCCTTTACTCTCAAAGATGTTTTAATTTTTGCTTCGTTTTTGAATTTGGCCGGAGGTTATGAAAACATGAATGATAATGCTTTTCGCTGTCACCCTCTCTACATAAAATCAGCCAAATTATGTAACTTTAATATTGTGCAGTCTCTAGTTTAAGATTGTTTTGAACAAATTGTTAAAAGCGTACCGAGCCATGGAAGAGATACTGTTTCTCGAGAGCTTTCTGTAAGAACAATTCAAGATGAAGTGAAACACGGACAAAAGCATTCATCCATTCTTTCATGGACAGAACTGGCTCACAAGAGTCATTCGTTTTTTAAATCAGTTATATGTTTGTTTTTGCATTCAGCCCTTCAGCACAAATCTAATACAAGGATGTTAACACTTCACAGAAGAACCATTTTTAGTTCCACAAAGAACCATTCAGTTAATCTCTTTCTTATTTTTTTATCATCTGAAGAACCTTCTTTCGACACAAAACCTTTTGAGAAGGTTCTTTATGGAACTGTTTTAGAAAAAAAGGTTCTTCTATGGCATCGTGAAGCACTTTTATTTTTAAGAGTGTATCAGGTCTTTTTATTCCATCTCTTTCAACACAGACTGCAAATTCCCATTCATAACTCAAGCAAAATATGATTTCGGGTTAACGTGAGGCTGAAGATTTTAGTAAATACCAGCTGCTCTCGTGCCTTTATATTATTAGATTAAGTTACGAAGAAGCCATTTCTTTCTCCGAGCATGTAATGTCATTATTAGATATGTGGGCTTACGTTTCTGGTAATAATTTAACACCGGGTCGTCTATCCTCTGTGCTAATAACTCGCAGCTGTGGCCTTACCTCACATCTCACAGATTCAAGCCTCAATATTTCAAATTAACGAGCAATTAACAGTACTCAAAGGCTAATGCGCGTAAATCACAGGACAGTCTTCCGAGCTGCTCCGCTGATTTTTAGCATAGTGCTGGCTGGTGTTTAGGTAAACATCATAAAAGAGAGTTTAATCATTAGCTAATAAATCTGTCTGCTCAGGTCGGCTACAGTGAGCGCGGTAAAGTAAGAAAGCAGCCCAGATCTGGGAAGCGTCTTATAAGGGTCTTTAAGGCTACCGACAGCGGCCATATTGCCAGGTCTTGTTTTTTGTGACGGGTAACACTTATCAAACAGTGAAACCTAAGAGGCATTGTGTGCTAACACAAAAAGGTGTTGAAAAGGCCGACAAGGAGCTCAGGTGTTGATCCATGTGCAGTCATGCAGTGTGAACGCAGAACCTTTGTTTAACGTGTCAGAGAGGTGGAGCACATTATTTTATTACATCGACACATTATTTTATTCATCGTTATTCAAGTACCTCAAAAGTGACAGTTAAAACTAGTGCACTGAAATGATTGATCACAATTAATCCAAAATTAAAGTTTTTGTTTACGTTAAGTATGCACTGTGTATATCTATTATGCATATAATACACAGACATATACATGCAAGCGTTTAAGAAAACGTTACGTTTATGTTTCATATTTATATATTAATATATACATATAAATACATGTAAATATTAGTAATATATATATAGTTATAAAATATATATGTGTGTGTAAAAATATACACTGTACACACACATATATTATGTAAATCAAAACTTTTATTTTGGATGCGATTAATCACCATTAATCATTTATAATGTTACTAAAGATTAAATTTTTTAAAATAAATTGTATTTCAAATAAAATATGTTTCATAAACTTTCCAGTCATTAAAGAAACAACATCAACACAAATAGTGTCACTAAGAAGCAAATCGGTATATTAAAATGATTTCTGGCGGGTCATGTGCACTGAAGACTAGAGGAATGATGCAGAATAAATTAAGTTAAACATTTAAAATATATTAAAATACAAATGCTAGTAATATTTAATAAGGTTACTGGTTTTATCTAACCAACTCGAAACGTTTAAACGGTAATGGAAGTGATATTTGTTTCAAACATACAGTAAGGCCAAATATCATCCTGTTGGATATTACTAAGACAGGTTGATTTTGCTTGAAGTTTAATCTAGATGTTGTTACAATGAAACAAAGTTTCTATAATGAATCTCCAATTATCTTTTATATTTGTGTTCAGTAAAAGTTGTTGTTTTTTTTAGGACTGCACCTTCTTCACCCGCAAAGAAATTCTTCGGTGAGTATAGACCTTTTTGGCATTTTCTGACTTTATTTTGGTGAATAATTCTGTAGAATTCAGTGGCATGGATTTAAACATGGGGAAGTTTGTTAAAAAAACTCTTTCATGATCAGTGTGGGCATAAGTGGACATAAGTATTGCATGACCTACCAGCTCATTCAACTCTACTGCACTCCACTGGCTCTTACCAACCATGTCTAAGATCTATAAATCTCTCTTGCCCCATTCATACAACTCATTTTTCCTCTGTCAGCAGTTCAGCTCCAGTGATATTCATCCATGCTCATTCATACAGACCAGTCTGCATTTAACAGCTTCATTAGTATTCCATTCACAGGCTGTGCACGATTTGTTTGAGTGAAATTTATACGCTTGCTCTGATGAAACCCGAGATCTAATAAAGAGAACCTGACCATTATAAAGGTTCTTTTTATGGGAATTGTTCTTTATGTGAGCCACCGTTTATGCAGATATAGGACAAGCAGATTTCTAAGCTCAAATCTAAAGTTTCAAAACCTGCATTGCATGTGCAGATGCCTTTTAAGGAACTTTACAAGTGACTAGTAAGGATGACTTTACAGTATATTAACAGGAAACAAAATATTGGGTCAAATTTGGGTGGTTTACTTTTTTCTCAACTTCGCTCTATGGGCAGCACTGTAAATAAATGAATGTAAAGCACATGATATTAGCTAAGATAACAGTGCCTTTCTTTCCAAATATTGAGTAAAATTGTCCCGTTTTATCAGATTGTACTTTTTTGTGTCTATATAAATTATAAATCAAATGTATGTTCTATAAAAGTTTATTTTAATCCAAATGTCTTTAAACTTTTGTCATTTGGAAAGCAGCAACTCAGCAATTCAACTGTTTGAATTAGCATGTGGCTATGCTAACATTGTGGTTTAAATTTTATTTTTTAATGAGAATGAACTTTTTATTGCTATAATTTTCAGTACTGAATAATGTATAGACCAAATATAAATGGATTTGGCTCACAAACTGATTTTAGATGTTTGACATCAGGGTGAACATATGTGTCATTTTTTTAATGTGTGAAATTTTTTTTGCGATAAAAGTAAACTTTCACAAATTGTATGGGTGTGATATACATAAACCTACCAACATCAGCACCAACCAACAGTTGCATAACATTGGTTAATGGAAACTCCATTAGTTTTTTATCGACATTTATAAAATATCGCAAAAATGGCCCGTATGGTTACCTTTGCTAAGCCAACAATGTGATTCTTTAGCATATAATACAAAAATTCGTAAACAAATATTGGCTATAATAGTACATTTTTAATAAGCCTGAACTTTTTAGCATTGCATTATTTTTGATTTTAAATTTATAGCCAACATTTTTCATGTTTGGGAGGTTATATGTAGACAGCAGAGCTAATCTAACAGTGTTATTTTTAAAAAATAATCGTTAAGTAGTCGAAAGTGCAAATTTTATTCAATTGAACATTTTATTTATTTTTTTTAGTATTCGGCTGACGATTGATTTAATCTTTTGACATTAGCATATAGCTAAGCTAACTGTAGCTGCATTTCCATTGCCTTTTGAATTGCGCGAAATGAAAATTCGGCAAGTAGAAATACATTAATTTCACAAAAACGTCCATGTATCACAACAAAACATTAATACATTAAACATAATGTACAGTATGTTATATATACGTAAACCTACCAACATCTGTCGCCATGACTTATCGCGAGAGGAAGCAGTTACATTTTAGACACATAACCTCAAGAAAATAAATTTTAATTCGATTTAACTTAATTTAACTTTCTCATATTATATCTTTGATTATTAACACATAATATCCTGCCTTCTACCAACAAACCAACCCACAGGAAGCATTTTTGAATAAGAAGCCTGTGTCCTTAGGCAAGATACATTCATCCGGCTAAACAAGGAAGAGAGAGATTACATCCCATCCAGCTGAGATTTACAGCCTTGCTCTGTCTGCAAGAATGTGATTTCTTTCATGCTTTTTTGTAGCTCTATCAGAATCTCTCCCTGACAGGCCATGCAGCAAGCAGCAAAGCGTGTAATTGTCTTTAGCCACCAACACGACATTGCCTCGGTTGTAAGCCGTTGGTATATACATATATAACACTGTTCTGTTGGCCCACTGCATCAGCGCTCAGTGTGGCTGTACTAATCGGCTTTCAATCAGAAAGGATTGTTCCTACAATTAATCAGCATGAACTTCAGGCTAAAACTAGAGTCCATCACTCAGTTTCTTTGCCAGCCTCAATTAGTCAATGTGGCTGCCCTCCAAAACCAGAATTTTACTGAACGTAGCTTATACGTTCTGTTAATGTTTGATCTGTTTATATTGTTAAATACTATCTAATCACAATTATTTAGCATATAAACAAAGTAAACAATGGCAACAGGATTAAACAGTAGATTAGATTGCTTCACTGCACAAACGTTGTTTTGTGTTTGTCCATTGCGCTTGCGTTTTGCATCTTGTGCTGCATCTTCTGTTGAACATTGTTCTTAAAGGGATAGTTTACCCAAAAATTTTAATTCTGTCATAAATTACTCACCCTCCAAACCCTTCCAAACCCATAAGACCGTCATTCATCTTTAGAGCATAAATTAAGCTCCATAATCAGCTGTTTCCCCAGCTCCAGAAACGTGGCAAGGACATCTATTAAACATCAGTGGTTAAACTGTAATTTTACAAAGCTACGAGAATACTTTTTGCACGCAAAGAAAATGTAGGCAATGGGTTAAATGAATGGGATGGCATTAAACACTTAATGCCATCACAGCAATTTAGAATTAGAGCGCAATTCCACAAAAGCACTGATGGGAGGGGAAAATTCTCCAGGTGATTTTTCTGACATTACACAGATCTTGTAAGAAGAGGCATAATAGGTCACCTTTACAGAATAATTTCCATAGTGACAAGCGCAATCTACTTAGAGCAGTGCAAATTGCCAGCTGCTTTAAGACATTCTTTTTTTGGGTGCAAATAACCAGTAATTTGACAAGAGCAAACGTTAGTAATATGCCTTACATAATTCATTTGAATACTCCCCTCCAAGTCCTCCTCCTTCTCCTACAAATGCACTTTTTTGCGCCTTTTCAGCGCTAATTCTTCACTGCACGTCTTTAGTAAATCCTAACAGTACTATAAAATTTGTAAAAATTTGTACGTACTCATATTTAGCGAATGAGACCCATTGTTGGTAAATGTATGAATGTGATAATTCAAGTAAGTGTTGAAATACCTAAAAACACTAACAAGAATCCTTAATTACAATTTTTGTTTTCCTAAAATACTTCTAAAGTCTTCTTTGAATGTTTGAAACCAAGTCTTTCTGCATAAACGCTGTTACCTGCATTTCTCTCACAGCGTAGGATCGCTTTTCAAACCTTATGAAAGACTTGGAACCCAATCTCTTGATTAGGCACAGACTTGCAAAGTGTCACATCGGGTCTGGTCTGGTTCTTTCCTGTAGACGAAAACATAAAGAAGCCTTGTGTTTGTTATTCGACCTGGCTGTTGTCCATTCCCTATGTGCATTAGGTATAAATAAAACAAATTGCCTGCTTTCAGTTCTAATAGGATTGACATATTGCTCTCGGGTTTCAGGATATGCTGTTAATCGCTGTCGTTTGAAGATCAAGTGTCTACTTTAAGAAATTAAAAGCAGATACAGGAGAAAGGGGTACAGTGTCAGTTTACAGTCAAACGACCCAATTACGGTAATACAGAAGCTCAACAACAGGCTTTGATTGGCTGAGCTGTAACTAGTGTACTTCCCCCAGTCTGACTCACAGCCAGGACATTTCCAGTGCTGTACATACTACTTATATTTTCTGTCGGTCATATTACTGTGTAGGAAATTCAGTAGGTATCTTCCTACTTTGCTGTTTTTCACTCGTGACTCAGACTTTAGATTTTATGGAGCTGGTATGAAAGTATCAGTGTTTTGATGTTTAAATGACTGGCTATGACTTGTTGATTATAGGAAAGATGGTTTTCTTTAATCACCAGCAACTCTATGCCACCTGTCTCTAGCGCATTGTTTCCTGTGATGTTTCTTGCATGTCACCCATTGCATATCATGTTCTATTCCAGTATCATCACCGTCTTTTACGAGACTGTCAGGCTGCACTAAATACACTGCAAAGTAGAGCGTGTTATATTCAATCCAGTGGCCGTTTTTGGGCATACAGTATGATGTGAGATTGATAGATTGACCCTTCATGATGAAAGTATAATACGATATGATTCAGGATGCTGCGCTACATCATGTAAGAATGATTTACTGCTGTCTTCTTGGCCGAGTCCCTGGTTGTGGATGAGTGACAGTTAAATAAGGTTTTATTATCCTTCTGATATACATTTATTGGGATGCTCTTCTATAATGCAGTCTTTAAAAAAAACTATAATCAAAAGGTGGTGTCTTGTTTTTGTTTTTTTAAGGTATATATGAATATGAATAATATTGTTTTCTCCAGTGAAAAGTCATCTGAATCAGGAGAGAAATGTGCACAGATCAGTCACCATTTACAAGTGAAAACAGCCCAAATCAGTGGATTTTGAGGACAAAATGAGATGGAATTTTTACTGGAAGAAGCATGATTAGGGACTCTGCAATTTGGCCTGAAGGGACAGCTTAAAGTTTAATGATATCTTAATATTGGCCTTTTTTGGTGTTTCACAACCTCTTTTATGTTATGTGTTAGCGGAAGATCACATGAGCAGCTGCTGAAAATCTTCCTGGTTGGTATTGTTTTGTGGCTGTAATACCCAAGGCCTCAGTAATCATAATGAAACCCATCCTACAGTATTCTGGTGACTCATGATGGGTCATGGACTTTCCTGTGAAAGTGAACAAGCCTCACCGTGATGTGTGAAGAAACATTCTCCTGTCATATTAACATATCAAGTGACCTGATCACTATCACACATAGCCAAGGTACTGACAACTTGCTGCCCTTCTAACCTGCAATCAGAGAAACTAATGAATTCTCCTGATGCACAGTATTTGTGTTTACTTCTCATGCTTCCTATGGGCGATGAAAAATCTATGCATTTATTGACTGCGCTGAAACATAACATAAAGGCTGTGTCCATGAAAGGGGTTAATGAGATGTTTAATGCATTACTTTCTAATGGCCATTATAGGCTCTGCTTATTCTTCAGCAATGAACCATTGCTGGCTTTTATCTCATGTCCCCAGAGCGCTTTGCAACCCTCTGCTTCCATTAACCATTCACTGGGTGCTTTAATGCACCGGGATGTTTTGAAATAAACTGCAGCATATTCCACATAAAAATTAGTCTCTGAAAACCATACTACAGCTGGCACTGCTGGTTAAGTCAAATAAAATAGTATACCATTCTCTCTCTGACAATACATCATTTTTCTCCAATATGTGGTATCTAAGGTGTTCTTAATGGTTTGGTTGTTGCTGTGTGGTTGCTAAGGTTTACTAAGTGTTTCAGTGCATTGCTATGCAGTATGTAATGGTTTCTGAGTGTTAAAGAGTGTTGATATGTGCTCTGATAGATGTAGAATGTTACTGTGTGGTATCTAAGGTGTTTGAATTTGTTGTTACTAAGGTGTTCTGACTGTTTTAGTGTGTTGCTTTTGGTTGCTAAGGTGTTTTGACTGTTTGTGTGTGTTGCTATGCTGTACTGAAGGTGCTCTGAATATTTTAGATGCTTAATTGTTGCTAAGGTGTTCTTAGTTGCTAGGTGTTTTGATATTCAGTTACTGAGGTGTTCTGAATGATTTAGTGTATTGCTATGTGGTTGCTGGGATATTCTGAGTGGTTTAGTATGTTGCTAAGTGATGAGTAGAATGTTTGAAATGGTTAAGCATGTTGCTGTGAGGTTGTTAGTGTAAATTAAATGGTTTGACTGTGGCCATGTGGTCTCTAAGGTGTTGTTGTATGTCATATCTAAGGTGTTCTAAATGTTTTATTGTGTTGCTTTGTGGTTGTTAAGGTGTTTTGAGTGTTTAGGTGTGTTGCCATGTGGTTGCTGGGGTTTTTCGAGTGTTTAGGTGTGTTGCCATGTGGTTGCTATGGTACTTTGAATGTTTAGGTGTGTTGCCATGTGGTTGCTGGGGTTTTTCGAGTGTTTAGTTGTGTTGTCATGTGGTTATTCAATTATTTGAGTATTTATATGAGTTGCCATGTGGTTGCTATGGCATTTTAAAATGTAGGTGTGTTGCCATGTGGTTGCTAAGCTGTTTTGTGTGTTTAGGTATGTTGTCATGTGGTTGCTATAGTATTTTGAGTGTTTAATTGTGTTGCCATGTGGTTGTTAAATTATTTGAGTTTTTAGATGTGCTCCTATATGGTTGCTAAGGTATTTTGAATGTTTAGGTGTGTTGCCATGTGGTTGCTGGTGTTTTTCGAGTGTTTAGTTGTGTTGTCATGTGGTTATTCAATTATTTGAGTATTTATATGAGTTGCCATGTGGTTGC
>JAUMHI010000074.1:9760901-9780385 GCA_032359435.1 Enteromius unitaeniatus | reverse complement strand
AGTTGAAAATAAAGTATTGGGTAGGGTTAGGGAGGACTTTATTTTCCCAATAAAGGTGTCAACCATGGCATCTATTTTATGATGTGAATTAAAAAAACAAACAAACAAAAAACACTAACACTCAATAAGTTGCATTTTATAATACTGAGGTTGACGGCAATAATGTGATGCGGCTGGTGGCTCGGCATACGTTGTGGAAAACTTTACCACACTTATGGCTGTGAGGGTGTGGGAACTTGCTAAATTGCTAAATTTCTGCATGTACATATTTAAATGAGCCCCGATTAATGCTTCTTTATAAAGAACATTGTTTTCTCAATTCTTTTGCTATACCGCTGTGAACGAAAGAACACACAATCGATCATCGAGGCATCGATATCAATGGACAGCACCTGCCAAGGTCGTACTTAAGAAGGTTTACTTTAAGCAACATCTAGTTCGGAGAACACACATTGAAAAGGTATAACTGTAGTTAAGGTGTACCTTTAGAGTCTTCGTATCGCGCTAAGAGACAACGTTATTGGAGAACGCAGCCCAGAGCATCGGAGGGCTTTTTTCTTGCCTCTGAATTTTTTGACTTACACGTTGATTGAGTTTCTGGGGTTTTTTTTTGGTCTAACCCAATTTTTTTCTATTTGAGTTGATTCAATCTGATTTCAGATTCTGAAAGATCTCCTTATATGAACCCAGAACCTTGCAAACTTATTTCATGTTCATTTACATGTGCATTACATGTGTAAGAAACTAGTTCAATAAATAATGCACATATGTGTAAGGTATTTTGAAATCAAATTAAGAAAAATTCAAGTATCTATGTGCCAGATTATTTCATGGTTCAACTTCTAATAAAGTTTAATTTAATTGCAGTGTTTACATGAAGCCTAATCAGTCTGATTTAGTCAGATTATTTGATTTGCATGTAAATGTAGCTAGTCTGAAATCATGTCTGAAGTTCCTTCAAGGTAAACTGTGGTGCTTGCTACGTCTTATACTCATAACTTAAACCAACCTCTAAATTGACTTAATATGTTATTCCTCACATCCTATGCGTAAAGCTTGCTATTTTGATCTTGCAGATGGTAAAACAGCACAAAAACATCACCTGGCATGGTGCAGTTCTAATTATACACAGGATTTGTTGAGTTGTTTAGAGTAAAGCAGAGACATCAGGGTTTATCTTGCTCTGCTGTGATCATGCTACTGTTCCCAGAGCTGTCGAGTCAGCTAGTAGCACAGGGCATAAAAATTCCTTTAGGCCAATAGCCGGTAAGAAATATATAGGCGCCAGTTTGGGGAGTCAGCCTTTTTACATTTTATACATGACTCACTCAGCAAAACCCCCTCGACTGCACACATGCCATACACTTGCACTCTATAGCCAGGCCTAGATACAATCTACAGATGTTTTTTCGCATCTACATTGATTTATAAAGGAAAATATATTGACTAAATAATTAATACTGCTCTGGGTGTGTGTTTACTACACTGCTGTTTAAGTACACTTGGAAATGCAAGCACAAATTCTAAGTATATAACACCATAGCCACACGTCATGTCACTGTCGCTGTTTGTAAAAAAGACTACTATTGTATTATATGGTTTCCATGGTATTTTTATGGTTGCGCCGTTGCACCATTAAGCGTAGGTTTCCATACAAATATTCCAATAAATTTTGCACAGTGTTGTTACTGTTAACTAAAACTATTACAGTCATTAAAATGATGGAAAATAGTTTAAATACTGGGAATACCAAAATTACAATGAACATAATAATGAAAGTAAATTATTTAAATTAATAAAGAAATCGCATAATAAATTTTTAATAAAAATATTACACATTTTTGTTACAAAACTCTACATGCTCAGACTGATAGTTTCTAGCCCTCTGATATAATCACATTATTGCTCACATGGTGCAGCTGGTTGGTTTCTTTTGGCATCAGAAACCCTCCTCCTTCCCCAGCTCCACCTGTATAGATCTGTTACGGGATAAGTTCATATATGTTATAAATGGAGATTATTTAATGTATTCTATGTATGTTATCTTCTACATGCTTACAGTAGCATGTCTGTGGATGTTTTGGCAGTAGCAAGTCTGTATTTCATTGCTGCAGCAGAAGTGTTGCAGATCTATTCCAACAAGACTAAAAAACCTTCATGTTGCCGTGTGCATTACCGTGCTAAACTCTGAGTCATGACAGAAACATTATAATTGTAAGAACATACTAAAAGTAAAGCAGCCTATCTATTTCTTTTTATAGTGTTATTCTAATAAACCTAATAAAATATTACATTTCTGTTTTCTAGGAGAATCCATTCAGGAATCGAATTGTGGAATCGTTCTCTGAAGACGGTCAGGGGAACCTCAGCTTCAACGACTTTGTGGACATGTTTTCAGTTCTCAGCGAAATGGCTCCCAGAGAACTGAAAGCCATTTATGCTTTTAAAATATACGGTAAAAGTTATTTTTAATTAATTCATGTACAGTCTTTGAGAACAAAGAGATATTTTTTACAATGTTATTGTCGCAGTGCACGGGTTGTTTAAAGGTTGTAATAAACATTTATATCGCAACTGTTGTAAACTCTGCAGCAATTTTATGATATGAATGCCTTTTGTAGCTAATTCATAACTTCTTGTCCTTAGACTTCAATGTGGATAATTACATCTGCAAGGAGGACTTAGAAAAGACTCTAAACAAGTTAACGAAGGAGGAGCTAACACCAGAAGAGGTTAATCTGGTGTGTGAGAAGGCCATTGAGGAGGCCGACCTGGATGGAGACAACAAGCTCTCCTTTGCTGACTTTGAGAACATGATATCCAGGGCTCCTGACTTTTTAAGGTAAGAACAAAAGATGTAATAAGTGATTTATTTCCTCAGATGTATTCACAGTTTTGCCTAATCGCTGCTATAAATTGGTTGCAGTGTGCTTTTTAGGGCAAGGGTACTTTTTAGGGTACTTCTCCTGGGCTTTTACAGGCCTTTCTGGACTGCACAGCTGTGCCTCGCTGACCACACGATTGAGAGGGACAGGAAGGTTTTGTACCATAATTTGGAGACTCGGAAGCCAAACAAATCTAGAATTACTTTTAGCAGCTGTCAGTCAGAGAGAAAATTACTTTCAAAAACTCATAGAAAGTTAACATACAAGGGATTGATGCCCTTAGCATTCTGCTGACTTTTTTGTTACTTAAAGGTTAAGTGCCATTTCAAAAAAACAACACTGTTATTATGACTCAGCAAATTAACACTTCAATGGGAACATGTACCCCTAAATCAGATTTTATAGACACATTTATTATAGACTTCAAGGATAAACTGTGCTACAAGAGCACAACTACAACTGTTGTGCTTCTCTATTTGCACATTTTTGTGCATTAACTGATTTATGCATGTTTCTTTAGCGAATCAGTTGTGGAGAGGAGGAAAAAAACAGAGAAAGAAACCATTTTTGACAACTCAATCTTTGTAAATTGCTTCTTCACTGTTTTAAATATTCGTGAAAGGGTGACATATGCTAAAAACTCTCTTTTTAGAGAATGACATGGCACTTTCTTCAATTATTGTGTGCACAGGTGCTTAATGTCTTCTGCTGAAGATCTATGACAAAGGTTTGGAACTTAATTCTTTCTGCTATTTGATCTGGTGGAATTCCAAATTCATTTTAGAATCGATTTTATTATCAAAATGCCATCAGAAGCCATCTGCTCCTTATCCTGGTTCTTCTCGAGTACCTTTTAATAACACATTTTGAACAATGTCCATCAGTTACCAGTGAGACAGCAAAAATCAACTCAAAGGCTATAAACATATACCCTGGGTTTTGATTTTGAAATAATGCCATTGCTTAAGGACATGAAACGACATAATTCCTGTTTTTATCTTTCATCTAATACACTCTTTCTGTCTGTCATCTTAACTGCAGCACCTTCCATATACGAATCTAAAATGGCTTCAGTGGAAGACACCAAGGCTGATGTTCCTTCAACTTGAACAGACAAGTCCACATCGGAGGATAAATGTCTACTGCTGCTTTCCTTCATTTTTGGAAGCACACTTGACAGGATTACTGACAAATGCATGGCTGTTTCGTCACCAATGAAAAGTTTGGATCAGAAATCCCTTGTGTTTTCAGAGACAGGAAATGGAAAGTTGAGGCCTTTTGTGGGTTTGACCCACACACCTCATCCCGGAGTAAAACTAATGTGGATTGTAAACCACTTTTATGGGCTTCTACCAATGTCCGTGGCACATTGGACACAAATGTAACTCACTCTCTTATTTGGGATGAAATAAATCATGGGACAGTTTTCATTCAGAAAGGGACAAACAAACTGGACAAGAGAGTGAGAGCGAGGGCTACAAGCACATTATTGGCATCAGCGCCACCGAGACAGTGTTTTCTACAGCTATGCAATCTTTCTCCATAAAATGCATGAATTAGATTACGTTCCCCGCCTTTTCCCTAATGTCTCTACAGCTTTGCCATTTCACAGTCTAATTGCTTATAGAACTGGAGCATGACGACAATCATATCTAAATGTTCTCCAGTTGAATGAAGGGCTCTGTCATCATATATTCTCTAATTGTCTTCTCTGTCATTCACTCCTCATGTATTTGTTCCGCCTGCAGATTCCTCTATCCCTTCTGTCCTAACTTGAGGTGTTAGTGTCAAACTGTCTCTTACCTTTTTCAGTATTTGATGTGATAGAGGGCATTTGACTTAACTTTTAATAAAGGTTTTCTGTTGATTGTTGACTGAGTGCATCTATTGATATTTCACTTGATTTTGTGACTGCAATGTAACTGACATGTCCAGAAATGGAATAAGGAATAGAATACTTTGTTAAAATAGTCAAATAGTATAATTTTAGCTATATTTTTGTTACTCCAGTCCTGGTCCTGTCTGTTTCTTTGTCCTCTTCTCATTCTAGTTCAAAGCCCCATGCAGCTGCGAACCAACAAGACTTAACAATAAAGATGGGCCAACAATGATTCTTCAGCCTATCCTGTCGTATTCCACTTTAATGACTTTTTAAGCTGAATGAGATCGTTACGAGTAGTGCTGCCTCAGCACTCGTATGATTATACACAGCACGCTTTGAGCCCGGTAAATCTCCACCCAGAGATGCACAGCGCTGTCCTTGGCCATATTAGTTCAGCTGATGATTTACTGGGTCAGACATTTCTGTCCTTTTAAGAGAGTTCAGCATTGATTCAAATGATTTAGATCATTTTTTTAAGAAAATGTTATTTATATGATACGTTTTATTTTTGGGAACGACAGGGTGAGTATGTGATCTTGCTGATCTTATAATGTCTTAAAATTCATGATGGTTTGATTTTATTTTTTGTTATTTTCATATTAGATTGCTACCCAGCTAACAGGGAACGTTCTCGTCATTTTGGCTAGCGTTCTCTAAAAGTTCTCTCAGAGTTATAAAAAAAATTTTTCTTGTATAACATTTAGTTTTGTATAAAAGAAGTTTTGTCCATAGAATGAAAGTCAGTGTGGTCCAACACAACTTTGAAAGGACCAAAACATGAGAGATACATGTTGCATTTATCTCATTATTAACATTTATTTAGTTACTTAATAATTCACATATTTTTTTTTTCATGAAAACATTTCGTAGGACCCATTTTCACTGAAGGGAAATCTGGATTTTAATAAAAATAAATAATCTTTCCTCAACAATCCGCATAATCTAGGGTATAATTTAGTCTGTAGCACAAATTTTAATATAAGCATCTATTCAGCAACAAAATTATCTTAAAGAGATAATTTGCCTGAAAATAAATCTGGATCTTGGTGTAAACAGTCCCTTTAAATGGCAAAAAAGCATCCATTTTCTGAAATAGTTATGGTTTCTCACATTGTTTTCATCATTAGACAAGTATTTTGGCATACACATAAACAGCTAAAATGGACTTTAAAATAAAGGCAAATACACTTAGACCTTTGTTAATGGTCAAAAGATCCCATTAGCAAGGCTTACGTAAGCCATGAAAATGCTTCTCAGACATAAAACAAGGCATGCCTAGATGAATTGGTGAGGGACCGTTTTGGCGGTACCACGCCGGTGTGCAGTCATTAGGGACAAGGCCGCCTGCGCTAATATGCAGTTAATTCCTCATCCTGTTACCTCCAACTCCCTTTATGAGGACAGTATTAAAAACTCCAGTGGGATGTAAGTGCTGATGATGCGCCTCCGTTAATTACGCCTCTTGCCCTGAGCATCTGCTGATTTAGATGTGCTTCTGTTCCAGTCTGATACAGCCACTCAGGCTGCTGACAGTAATGTAGGCATTAGAGCATTGATTCTTCTGGACGCTGGACATAAAATGGGATGTCAGTGACTCACACATTCGCACACACACTCGCTGTGCTGGCCTTGGCTGCCCTCTAATCTTATTAGCCCAGTGATGTTTGCCAATATGGCATCCCAAGAGTTTCAAAACGATCCATTTTGGTGTTTTTTTAGGAGCCAGTTCGATAACAAAGGCCAGCATTACTGGATGTGTTCAAGTAATGGCTTTTTTGTCAGGCAAACACTAAGCTAATCTTCTGATCAATAACGATAAACAAGGGAACACAATTACGTTTGTTTGATTCTGCAAACACAACATCCTAGGTTTTACACAATGCTTTTACTTCCAATTTTGGAGCATTAGCATTCAAAATGTCTATTTTGCCACATGCTAACTGGATTTATCAGAGTAGCGTGTGAATCCAGATAAGCGGTTAATCCGAAATCGGCCTCTCATTACATATTCCCTTGAAAGAAACAAACATGAGCGCGCAAATTTGGAACATTGCTTGTATAAACCTTAATTAAACAATTGATAATCAATTAAAAAGGAACTCAAGGCCTGTTTAAACCAAGGATGTTTGGTTTTAAATGGTTTGGTTTTAAAAGCACTTCATGACAGATGAACTACTTCATTGAATCACTTTTTTCCAACTGATGATAAAAACATTAGCCAATCAAAATCCACTCAAGCTCAAGCATTTAAAGTGGCAGACAAAAAAACTACATAGTGCGCTTAATAAAACAACATTAGTGCTCATTGGTTATTATTATCCAGTTATTGATAAATTGTCTTTATCTTGAACTATGGATGCTATTGGATCTACTGCCAAAATGTATTCCCAAACACATTAACTATATAAATATATAAATTATGTTGGGTCATGGCCAAAATTTGCAGATAACGAATTATTAATGCGACTGATTTTAACTTATATTTAACATGAAATTAACATTGAAAGTTAATGTGAACAAAAACATGGCAAGTTAATCGTAACACTTTCATTGTACAGAAAGAGCAAATAAGATTTACATTTTCAAAGAACATTTCAAAGCTCTTTTTCAAAGCTCACATTTTAAGCAGCATTCAAAATCCATTAGGCTCAATCTGTTTGAATGGGCATACGTACCTCTCTTCTTTAGGCTAGTAGTTGGTTTTAGCTGGTCTCCTATAGGCTGGTTTTAGCTGGTGGTTTCAGCTGGTCTCTCAGCCTAAACCAGTTAAGACGAGCCTGGCCAGATGGGAAGTGGCCAAAACCCCTCTAAAACCAGCCTGCTGACCAGCTTAGACCAGACCAGCTAACCAGCTCAGGTTGTTTTTTGTTGTTTTTTGTTTGTTTTTTCAGCAGGAAAATGGTTTAATGTAGTTGGATTGTTTGTGCTATCAGTGAAATTTCTATGTACTTATTTGCCGTGTTGCAGTGTCTGTTGTGTTGCTTCACTGCCATTAAGAACTCCTCTCATTGGATATTAATGTGTCCATTGGATGTGAATTTCATAACCTCAGCAGAATTAGATTTATGTTTTATGAATACTACAAATTCAAACATACTAATTTTCCACATACTGCTTCTTACCTATTAGCAAAGTTAACTATAACTAAGTCACAATAGCTCTGCTAATATGCCATTTATCATACAGTGTATGATGTGTCATACAGAGAAGTACACATTTTGTAGACCGTCACCCTGCCTGAAGTTCTGCTGTCTGTGTGAGGACTCTCTTATTTACGATTTCTGCTGCCCACAAAAACCAGATCAGTCACTGCTGGCAGCTTTATTGTCCTCTTATACATGACGATCTTGTCCAACACCATTTGGTCCCTCTAGTTTGTGCGTAAGTGTGCAAATCACAGTCTTGCTTCTTCAAGGAGTCAGAAGGGCCGCTATAAATTTCCTCCAGACATAAATCCCATGTGAGGATATCACCTCTACCCTCTGTAGGGAAGTCAGGAAGTTTCTATGTGGTGCGTATAAGTTTCTAGGAAACAATAATTCATTAGTAGCTGTAGTGCCTGAATACTATGATCAATATTCCTATAATTTAAATTCATAGTTATCCATACACTGTTTGTTTTTAATACATTTTCGGAGCCAGCTGAATCAGAAATTTAATGTTCTTTGTTTTTCCTTAAATTACCAGTCATGGTTGTTTTATGTTGCCTAATTTTATTTTTCTACAAGATGTGACATATAGTTGGCAGTGTTTTTGAGACCAGCTCATTTGAGTTTGAAAACAGTTTAAGATGGTAACTCTGGTCTTAACTGTTAACAGTTTACTAATGATGAATAAACAAAACGCTGAACTTTTTACAGATAATATAACTAAAATGATATGGTTGTCAACAACTTAGCAAGCATCCATATTCAATACACACACACAAAACTATAGTGACAAGGCTTACGTGTCACTCATATTGTGATAGGCATAGATGATTAGCTTAGCAAACTAATGTATTAACTAGTTGCTAATAGCTAAGCAAACAACATTTATGAATACGAAAGCTAGTTTGCCAATATTGTGTCCACAGCCATGAGTAGTAACGTTAACTCTTGATTTTGGTGCACTAATTACTATTCATCTAAACACAAGGTTAAACTATGGTTTATGTAACTTTTTAGCTGCCATGGTTTAACTAAATATTTGTAGTTCAAGCAAGATTAATTTTTTTGTATGGGAAGCACCAGTCATGAATAAATAGATACCATTACAGATCTCATCATCACATTATGTGATATTTGTATATTTGTCACAGAGATATAGTTATCTACAGTAAAATCAGTTTGTTTTACTACAAATTAAAAAAAACAACAACTATACTATAGCTTAACCAACGCTGTGCTTTGTATTTGTCAGGGCTGTAGTGCTGTATTATTTTTCTATCGTCTCGGACTTGGTGTTTGCACTTGGACTTGGTCATTGGACTCGCCAAGTGTTCTCGTTGTTTGTGACCAAAAAAGCTTAAAAAAGGATCAGTTAGGAGGAAAAAAGGAGTACTCGTTCCCGTGTCTCAGGGAACCTGGGTTACAGAAGTAACCTGTACGTTCACTTGCTGTTTTGAAAAGTTAGGTGTTTCTAATATATTTTTCTACCTGTATTTTATTAACGTCTACACCTACCCCAGCCCTAAACTTACCCTTTACAATAATTAAATAGTACAGTGTGACGCTGCATTTATGTGCGCATGTAGCGCCAAAGCTTCTCCATTCTGTTTTATTTTATTATACATTCAATAAAATTCAAATACAAAACAAAATGCTAAGGGGGAGATATAAACAATTTCAGAGGAAAACACTGAAGAATGCTCAAGTTGTACAACACAGACCCAGCTCCACCTTATCAGAAGCTTGGTCCACCCTGACCCCACACTACTAACAGCCAATCACAAATGCATCTCCTATCTGGAGCCTAGCCTGGTACAACACAAGCTTCTTTTCCTGAGAATTGACATTCATGGATATGAAATTCGACCATAAAAATAAAAAATAAATAATAAAGAAAGGTCCTCCAGGATCTAGTTTGGAGACCCCTGCTTTTTGATCATTACAAATAATAATGCAAAATGATTTTCTTAGAATAAAAAATATGCTGTCTCTCATATCACATTTATTATGTGGTCTTGAAAAGGATCCTTTTTTATCTTATTTGGTCTCGGTCTTGACTCGGACTCAGCTAGTATGGTCTTGGACTAGGAAAGCTGGACCTGACTACAGCTCTGGTATTTGTAGTAAAATTGTAAAAAACAAAAATTTAGCTTACACAAGAATCACAATTACTCAAAAGTCAGTTATATGTTCAGTTTGTTTGATTTTAATATTGAAATATGTTTTAAACAGCATGTATTTACATGTTTGAAGTGTTTTTACTGGAAATCAGTTGTTTGACATTATTAATATTTAGTGAAACACCATAAAAGCAGGACACAATGACATCATTTCACGGTTTCAAAAGTCGTACTGAATCTCGTAAAGACCAATGTGCTCCTTCACAGATGGTGTCTGTTACTGGCAGGTTAGGTAGTTCTGAAGACTGTAAAGTTTAACAGCTTAATTCCCACTCTGTGTATTAATAATTCTCGGTCAATGAAGTAGAAATGGAACTAGAATTGTTGTGCAGTATGCATAATGGTGTTTGAATGAAACAAAAGAACATTTCCAATACACTACTGTGATTCTAGCTTGTTGTTGACATCGATACACAATACATATTTTTATTAAGTTAATAAATATTCTTGTAACACATAAAATCATTTAAAACATAAAAAATAAAAGTTTCACAATTAGACATACATAAAAAAAAGCTGTACTATTCTAGTATTCAATAATCAGAAGTAGCTTCAGTGGATAGAAGTACGTTTGTTGATAACTGTTCCTCATTAGTGTAATGTTATGATTCATGTCAGTGATGATGATGTTCATCTGAAGAGGTTATTTTTTCCAGTATTCGGGGGAGAGCCATTTCCATTTCTCAGTCTACAGGAAACAACAGGTATGTTATTATAATGATCATATAACCTGTCATAATCATCTCAGTGTTTCTTAACACGAAATATTGTTCCTTTAAGCATTTCGAAATGTAACAATGGAAAAAATGACACATTTACGCTCAGCAATTTTCCCTATATTGCATCAAAACTCACCTTAAGGGGCCGGGCAGATATAATCTGCTTGGGTTTTAAGTTTGTTAGCGTTTCGTAAGTATTAGTGTCCGATGTCTCCCCTGCTCTCGCTGTAGGCCGGGAATCGGGAATCTGCTCGTACGTGTTGTCAACCAGGAAGTGATGTGGAACGGGTTCAAGAGGCACCTCGGCATACGTAACATCGCTTTCCTGTACGCACACCTTTGACATTCTTGTGTTTTGGTTCCCATGTGTTCCGGCCAATTGATAAATCGATGAATTACACAGTAATTCCAAGCTGTTGCTAATAGCTGGATTGCTGAGTTGTTGGGAAGAGATTTGCGGTTGGCTTTTTTTATTAAAGTGTCCTTCTTCTTCGCTGCTGTCATCCAGGAAGGGCAGAGATTGGCTTCGGCAGTTGGGCACTAAGAGCTCAGAGTAGATGGTTCCTTGGTGTGCGGCAGGACCTTTGTGTAGTCTGGGGGCACGGGGTTCCCCTCGGACAGCTGTAAGTGAAATGTCTTTGGCCTCTGTGGGTGTTCTGGCCCTTTCTTTGGGCTTCTGCAGGTCTATCGGAGTGTACAGCACATTTTCCGGGCTGTGCTTTACGTCTAAGGAGAAGGTTTTCAGAGGAGGGCATTTTCTTGGCACTGGCGGGACTGCCTGTGGAAAGCAATCATAATTATGCAGATGTGAGGCCATGGTCAGATGTTAAACACATGGGGCCAGTTTTACTAACAGCTTGCGTCAGCGCAATCTGTGCTTTGGAGCTGTCAGGATTTAACAAAGACGCACAGTGACGAATCAGTGCTGAAAAGTGTATTTGTGCCGTGCTTAGTATATTGTGTCGGTTGATAGGAGATGTTGCATCTATGTTCTTTAATTTGTGCATTATTAGTAAATCATAAACAGAAATTTTAACGCGCATCTGCGATGTTTTTGGAATTGCGCCGCTTTGTAAAACTGGCCCCTAAACTGTTAAAATAAATAAAGTATGCATATAAAAAAATATATAAAAACTTACATTAAATCAAACAATTAATAAATATGTTTAAATAATTCATTAATTCAGGTAAATAATACTTAATAAAACAATGAATTAATTAATAATAATAAAATATATATATTTTATTTTTTTTTTAATTTATTCTTTTTTTATTAAATGTAAAGGTGACATACGGGTGTGTTTCTGTGTCCTTTGGGCGGCAGGGCAGGAGGCTGCAGTGTGTCGTGGGGCTTTTTGCACTGATCGTTCCAAATATCCTTCGCAGCTTTAACACTCACTCCTGGCTTCTCCCTCAGGTCAAAATTAATCACATCGTAGAGCTCGCTTGTGGACGACTGCAACACAACACATTTGAGGTCAGATAATCTAAAAAATAAATGATAATACTACTATTTTTGCCTTAGCAAGTGAACGATATATTAAAGTAATAAAGAATTACAGTGAATTTATAACAGCTATGTGGCATTGTTAGACACAACGTACAGCGCAGTGTAAGGTTTCCTTATGTAGTAACGTTTTACAAAATTAAGTATTTTACAACAGCTTCTTACACGGCTCAGCCAATCAGAATCAAGGACTGGAACTAATCATTGGCTCTTTAAAAAATCTCTCAAGCAAACCAAGGATGCATTTACTTAAACAAATATAGAGTAAAAACATAAATATTGTGACACAGTGACATACTTCTTTAAAGTAACCGCTTTCCATTTTATTATACATTAAAAGCTTCATTACTCCAGTCTTTGGTGTCACATGATTCTTCAGAAATCACTCTAATATGATGATTTGGTGCTCAATGTTTAAAACAGTGGCTGCTTAACATTTTGTGGAAACTGTGATATATTTTTTACTGTGTTCTACTGTGATTAGTAGAACTTTTTTTTTTAACATTTGTTTTTACATCTGTAACATTATAAATGTATTTACTGTCACTTTTAATCAATCTTATGCATCCTTGATGCTTAAAATTTAAATGATTATTTATTATTCTTTCGTTTTTTAATAGTAGTGTAATTGTACCATAAACAATAATATAATGTATTATTATAAATTCACCTCAAAACATGAGAGTGTCAGATATTCTCCAAATGGCTCAATGGGTCTGGTCTTGTAATATTCGATGAGGCTGGTGAGAGTATCATGCATCTCTGTGTCGCCCGTCACAATAAAACGTCCGTCTTTGTTCTGGTTGATGACAAAGTGACGGCATCGATCGCGACCTCTGAAAAACAATGATTTAGCCTGTTAAAACTGATTCAAAAAACAGCAAATTCAACCATATTGTACTTTTTTAAGAATTGTCAACATCACAAGCTAAATTTTAACCCCAGAAACGCTGGCATTCAACCAAAATGTAGCATTTTAAAAGCTTCCTCCTGGGCTTGAAGGAAATGCAAATATGTGGGTCATTTGTGTGAAATAAAAAACAACACTAAACGGTATCAGTGACCTTTACAGCACTTATTTTGTGTCTAAGACACACTTACTTATATGACAGAATGTATCCAGTGGCTTTATCGCTGAGCCGAATGAGGAAACAGCCAAGTTCCTTGTCTTTCAGATGCTCCTCTGCGTCCCTGTGAAAAAAAACCACAGCGAATAATGAAAGCGCTCCAACTTTGAATATCGCTTTTCTTATGAAACCAAAAAAAAAACACTTTCGAAACTATTCAAAATGAAGGATTTCATCATTTTTGGCTCTCCAGTGAAAACAACCATTCTTTTAAATCAACCTCTTAAAAGTTCTTCCCGGAACCAGATGCCAACGACAAAAAACTTTTTTTCCAAGAGTCCACAGATTCAAATAACTCCATGTTTTTAATGAAAAGAGACAGCCATAAAGCAGATACTATCACTGTCTGGCCTCTAAATGTTGATTTTCTCAGAAGCGCCTCTTACTTTCTGCTGATGAATCCTTGGAACCATTCGGGGAAGTTGCCGTTGTGGAGAATCAGAGGAGCCTGGGTCTCTGTAAACCATTTGAGGGCCAGTTCCCTGAGTCTGCTCTCTGTGCTTTCCTGGACGTCTCCTCCGTGCTGGCTGTGGTCCATCCTCACACGCTCCTGTGTCAATATAGAAAGGCAGATGAGACAACGCCACCAGCTTTGACACTACAAGTTCTCACTAAGAGTCTCATTTGCCTATTTCCCCAGCGACGTCATAAAACACCAGCGGCTGTTTCAACAGAGCCATTGTTCGAGTTTATCATGCCAGAGCCGAGTCAGTTTAGCATGGTTATATTTTACCCCACCAGTTACCTTGCTCAGGGTAACCAAAACAGCCTGAGGTCATGTAAATTTCCTGTGAATTTTGTGTATCGATACATCTGCGTTTGTCCAATCACTATTACTGTCATTTTACAGCATCTCGCAAGTTTCAATTAGATCACATTACAGTGGCGTAAAAATAGATGGCCTGGATGGGAAATGACTTCATATATCCAGGAGTCACTTTGACTGTTGGTTTCCATTGCGTTTGGTTAAGTGTGTAAACTCCATGTATGTACCTTTAGGCGAAACATCAGGCAGGAGTGGAAGCGGTGAGGTCTGGGCCTCCTCTGCTCCATCGGATGTGTTTTTGTGAGGTACTTGTGCTGCGATTTAGAGCTGTGCTGTCTTTTGCAGTGTCCGCTGGTCCATAGAGATCCTACAGATGGACAAAATGTAAATATGCACCTTATTTAAGAGGTTCCTTTTTTCTGTTTTTACTTCCGATTTTATATTTATAACATATTCTAAATTCATAGAAAATATTTGTGTTCTGCGAAAGACAGTATAGGTTCATTTTCTAATCATTAATAGATTGATTGATAAGATTGACTGACTTTTTAATGATTTAATCGATTTTTAAGACATCCACAGAAAATAACTCATAATAATTCGTTTATGAATTTATTTATAATTATATGTTAAATTATTGCATTAGAATATATAAAATGTACATTTATCTTTTAGTAAATTTAATTAAATAATACATTTCTGTCCGTAAAGTTGTGACTTTTTTATTTTTATTTATTAATTCAAATCATTTAAAATCACCTACAGTTATGTGGCTTAAATTGAATTAAACTATATGTGTTAATAAAATTATATTAATTATTTTATTAGTAATAATTAGTGTATTAATTAGAATTTATGTGACTTTTACTTTTTTATTTATTAAATTAAACTATTAAATGAAATCAAACTGAATTAAGTAAAACCCTAAAGTTATGTGGATTTCTTAGTGTCTTTATTTTTTAATGCTTGAATTAATATATTTGTATATCATGTGTCATATGAATTATTTTAGGATTTTTTTGTGACTTTTATTTTTGTTGTATTAAGATGCGTTTTATTTATTAATGCTTAAATTAATTGAAACAATATTTTAAGATGTTTAGTGACTATTACTTTTTCATTTATTCTTTTTTTAAATTAAAATAAATTAAAACCCAAAAGTTAAATGTTTCTTTCTTTTTCTTTTAGTATCTTTAATTTCACACTTTCACACAATTCCTATATTCACATGTAAAAGATGAACAAATATTACATGTAGTATAATACCTAAAAATGTAGATAAAAACTCAAACCTGTGAGACTGAAAGCCATACGTACCTGTTGGTGTGTGCTGATGAGCGCAGTGTGATTTGAGTGTCATGTTGCTCAAGATTAAAAGTGTCCTCAGTCTCTTACACGTCTGATATAGTTCTGAGGAGCAGGAGGATGTTCTGAAGGTGTGTGGACTGTTATACCTCGCTGACATTCACCTCACACATTGTTCCACGCAGAGTTTGGAAAAACAGTGTTACAGAGAGGTAAGACGCTCAGCTCACGAATGAATGACTGCGCGAGGGAGGGAAGGAAAAAAACACAAACATTCTCATTTAGATCACAGCTTACAGTTTCCTGAAGAGAAATGGAACACACAGAGGAAAGAAATGTGGTCTCATTGAGCACACACACACACACACACACACACACTCACTTTCTGTTTGTACGGTGGGTTATGTACTCGCAGGAAGTCAGAACTTCAAGAAGCTCTATAGTGGCACAAAAAAACAAAACAAAAAACATAATAAAGTGGCCATGAAACATAATTGCATACTTCCGCCATATTTAATGTCTGAATATTATTACTACATACTAAAAATGCACTAATATAATTATATAAATATAAATGAAGTTTGTTACTACATGGGGCTTAAAAATGCAGAAAAGTAATATAATATGTATTAGTTAGTACATAATTAAAATACAATTGAAATGTAATGAATTCACTTTATTATCTACAATCTATAAAATAAATATTTACAATGAATATAAATAAATTCAGAAACATAAAATTATAATATAATATACATTTGCATTAATTTGAATATAATTCAGATGTACTTATTTATTTGCATTTACATTTTTATATATAACATACATATTTTTGTAAAAAACAAATCTATCTATCTATCTATATATATATACACACACACGCAATATATTAATTATTTAAAATGTATTCAATATTACATTTTTAAAATACAAATGAAATAAAAAAAATCCTTTATATATATAAAATCAATAATTATAATGAATAAATATTTTTGGAACCTTTTTTGTACATTTAAAATATAATAATAATAATATAAAATATTTATGTGTAACATATTTATTAAGTGTATTAACTTGCATATTTTGCAATTATTTGTAATACAATAAAATGTAATATAATTTTACTTATTTATCTATATTTTATCTACTTATTTCATACATTTTTGTGTGGTTTAGGCATTAACAGATCAAACAAGATTATTACACCATTTCTGGCTGAAAGTACATTAAATCCTAAAATCAGTTTTAATGGAAATCAGTGTCACCAATACTATACTGTTACAGAGGTCGTGAGTGTGGCAGCACAGGATCAGTAACTGAGTCACCGTGCACTGTAGCGCTGTGGTTTTGGTCTGATCTGTTCTCCCCAGCCCTCACATGTGGGACAGCAGCCTCCTCAAGAAATAACGTGGACAGGGTTTTCCTCAGACCTTCCTTCCAGCGCCTCTGCTGTATATCAGCTGTCTGATCTGTCATAGTTTAGGGACTGTACTCACTCTCCTTGTTTGGTGTCGGTGAATCACTTACAAAAATATAGAAACAACCGTCTACTGTGAGATAGTTTACCCTTGTATCATTTTAACCCCATTTTTCTTTCTTCCATGAGGCACAAAGAGTAAAAGGCCTTTCGTTTTTAGCTTGAAGACTAGTTTGTGTGACGTAGACACCTACATTCTTCCGAATTTCCTGTAAAGTTGAAACATGGAATTGTTCTTGTGACTAAAAAATTAAAAAATTCACCGGTTGTGCTGAGGAGGAGTTGCTTTTGAACGATTTTTCTGTCGACGGTGGCAAAATCCTTTCTACATAATCTGACTTCAGTTTCAGACGAATCATCACGGCTTTAAAATAATAAATAACGTAGCTGATCATTTAAAGTGCCCCTATTATGGGTTATAAAAGGTTCATATTTTGGTTTTGGGAAAGGTTGACATACATGCAAAAAAAGCCATTGTTAAAGTCATAAATGTCATGTGTACCTTATAAAGGACACAAATGACACACTCGCTGTTGAATGAGCCACTTGAACCTCCGCAGATAGAGGCCAGAAGTTGAAGCATGAAGGTAAAAGGAAACTCACACTTATCTTTGAGACACTGTGGAGGAATACAAATCAGACAGACTGACATTTCGCAAAGGTCAGGCAGACGTCTGTTTACAGAGAATGTCAGAGCGACAGTTACGTCTGTTTGCTGCAGATTTGAGAGGCAGCTTTAAAGATCTCAATCTTTTTAAAGCAACCACAAGAGTTAAAGCAAAACAAGCTAAAAATAATTTGGCATTAGACTTTTAAATGATGCATTTTAAAAACAACAAGTAAATAAATAAATGCACCGTGCTAGGTTATATTTTCATATTTGTAACCCTGGATCACAAAAGTAGCACAAATATATATGTAGCAATAATACCCAACAGTAGATTGCGTGGGTCGAAATGATTTTTCCCCCTACATATCAAAAACCATTAGGATATTAAGTAAAGATCATGCTCCATGAAGATATTTAGCAAATTTACTACTGTAAATATATCAAACTTTCATTTTTGATTAGTAATATGCACTGCTAATAACTTAATTTGGATAACTTTACATGCAATTTTTCCTTTTTTTAGATGATCAAATAGGCCAAATAATGTTAGTCTTATCACAACAAACCATGCATCAATGGAAAGCTTATTTATTATGTATAAATCTCACAAATGACCTTTATGACTGGTTTTGTGGTGCTTGGTCACATTTTGTTTTAGGCTAATATGCATGAGAGCTGGGAAGTTATCGGGTGTTGTCGTAATAGTTATCCTTATCGTTCTTGGTGTAAACCGTGAACTGACTGTCCATGCCAAATAAACAATGTTTCAATTGTTGGCCATTTTAATATGGGTTTCTCTTACCGTTTTGTTACCGTAACTTGGCCTGCGTCAGTGGTGACAGATGTCACCTTGAGTGTTTCCCTGGCGCTTTGATCTCTGAACAACTGTTTGAGCGGCAGCCAAGGCAACCACAGACATTGCGTCGACATGGAAACACACAGTTTAACCGGTTAAAGTTAAAGTTTCATCACTCTCACAAAGTGTGTGAAGCTGAACATCAGACACGGAGGCTCTGTAAGTATGTCAGACTTTCTGCTAACGGTTAAAACCATTAAATGGTGTCAGTCACGTGAGCTGGATCCACTCTTCACATTTGCATCGCTTTCATTATCTGGGTAGGATCTGTTTTAATATTTAGTATCATCTATGCGTCATGTAATACCAATAGATGATGATACAGGATACAGGAATCTCCCAAAGTCAGCTTTTACTGGAAAGAAGTGACTGTAATAAGGGTAATTACTTTGGCTGTTGAGCTGATACTGGAGCTTAGGAATATTAAACATTCATATCAAAGTATGATCATGATCTGTAAAATATGACTCATTTGCACCGCCTTACGGTAACCCTGAGAAACAACAGTAAAATACAGTATGCTTGTGAAGCATATTCAATATAGTGATGATGATAATAATAGTTATTATTATTATATTTTGCTTTACCAAGATATATTAAAAATAAAACAATGCCCAAATATATATTAAACAATGATTAAATGTGGTAAATAAAACATATGCTTGTACTGTGACTTATATGAGTAATAATAAGCACATTAATATTAAGTAGTAGCCTAATCCTCAAAAGGGTTAAATCCTTGTGTGAAAGAAAATGATATTATATTGTTTTTATAGGTTTAGTTATATTAGTAGTAGTAGTAATGTTGGTATCATTTTGTTGTGCATTATTATATCATTTTAATGATATTTTAATGCTATGAACCAGTACCTGAATCTCCAGTACCTTACAGTAAACCATATTCCCAGTAAATACAGGAGTGCACTACTTTTTTTTTTTTTTTTTTTTTTAATTCTATCAAAACAGCTTACAACAGTATTTAAAAGCAACATATAATACAATACAAAAAAACAAAAACAAA
>JAUMHI010000074.1:9738463-9759752 GCA_032359435.1 Enteromius unitaeniatus | reverse complement strand
ATGAATATGAAACTTCCCAAAGAGGATTAACACCTCTAAAGCATTATTAACTTCCTCTGATCCAGTTTTACAATTCAAAAAAAAGATCATAGATTCATCTATTTTAACTATCTTATAAAACACATCAAAAATCAAATTAGATATCCGTTTCCAAAATCCTTCAGAATATATACATTTACAAAATAAGTGAGTGAGTGTTTCATCTTCTAGATTACAGAATGAACATTTAGGTGAGACATCTTTTTTAAACTTGTTGATAAAGGTGTTACAGGGATAGTACCTGTGCAATATCTTAAAGTGTACTTCCTTTACCTTATTTGGGAGTAAATATTTATTGGAAGCTGACCATATTTTCTCAATGGAAGGTATGGAGAAGAATTGTTTCCACTTTCTGAGTGCAATTGGGTAACAACTGACACCACGAATAAGATATTTACAGGAGGGCACTACTGTACTGCTGTAAAACCACACGTCCCATCATCCTCCGCGGCGGCAGCAGCACGAGAATGGAAGTCACGTGACGTCATGCGGATGGAAAGTTTGTATCCGCTGGTAGAGGAGAAGAAAGTCCCGAGAAAGATGCATGGGGAGGATGACAGCGCTGCCAATCCCAGCAGGACCTCCCGGATCCTGGCGGCCAGGTCTCTCGATGTGTCCGACTGCGACGGCTCGAAGGAGCAGAGCGCCAAATTATGCGGCTACCTGAACAAACTGACAGGGAAAGGGCCCCTGAGAGGCTTCAAAACGCGCTGGTTTGTGTACGACCCCAGGAAATGTTACTTGTATTATTTTAAGACTCGTCAAGACGCCCTTCCACTGGGGCACATTGAAATAGCGGACGCTTGTTTTAACTATGATGTTGAGGTGGAAGAGGGGCTTTTTGAGATCCACACCGAGGGGAAGGAGTTCCTGCTGAAGGTATATGGACATTATACATCTGCCTATGCTATAAAAAGCACATGCATAGTAAGATAAACTGCACTGAATTTATTGGCTCATTGGCTATTATTATTACGTGCATTTTAACTTGACTGTACATGCAACAAGTGCTTCCAGACCATCCTTATACGGCCACAATATTGTCATTTTTGCTTACACCAGATTTGATTATATATTCATTTAAGGATGCATGCACTGGGATGGGAATGTTTCTTTACACAAAGCACACTGGCAGTCGTTCAGCTGTTGTCAGGATACAATATAACATACTGGACTCATCAATGCTCTAAACATCTCATGACTGGAGAATTTAGGACTATAACACAAGATTGCTGTTGTTATTGTGCAAGCTCTGCAGTAGATTGGCCGTTTATCTGATCTGGATGTGTTTATTAATGGAACAGGATATTGCTTTCTCAACTTCAAGTTCATTTTCTAGAAAATGTATTTTACACTGGATGCAGTTTTCATGACGCTGTGGCGTAGATATTTGTGATCAGGATCTAGGTTGAAGGGAATATCTCTGGAAACAGATTGTAAACATAAAGTAAAAAATATCAAGGTAATACAAATGTCCTGATATGTAATGAAAATAAAAAAAACTAATTAAAAAAGGAAAAGAAAACATAGTTTAGACTAATCGTGTACCTAATAAAGTAGTACCTATTAATAAAAATGTTTTTCAAGCAAATCATGTGGTTCAGCCAGCCAATAAATAAAAGAATAATGAAATCATGTAATAGTGATTATATTAATACACTGTCTATCTATATGACAGTAATATGTAATAAAGATAATATTATATATATATTAATATAATAACACACACATGCAAGGTGAAGAAAAACATGATGATATTTTAAGTGCATTAAATGTAAAGATTTGAGGCAATTTTTTACTAAATTTGTCACTTATTGTGAATACAGTCATTGGCTATTTATTAGTATTTCAATCCTTTTCTGTTTTTAAAAGCAAAATTGCTTCTCACAGTTAAAGAACAGCTTCATCACTGAAGCGTAAACTGGAACTGAGAACGAAACAAGCATGATGATTCTCAAAGGGGACAGTCACATTCACACCTGACCCTGTTCCTCCCTAGACTGCTGCAACACCACAAAACAACTGAGCAAAAATAGAGCCTTGGTTTCACACTACTTTTCCCTTTCTGCGTGCAGGCGCCCAACAGGCAGGTGATGCATTACTGGCTGCAGCAGTTACAGCAGAAACGATGGGAGTTTTGCAACATGTCTGGCCACCGAGACAGCTGGTGCTCCCCCGCCCCGTTTCATCCACATACGGGCCTGGTGGCCAAAGATGCAGGTGAGACACTGTGAGCAGACCGTGACAAACACACAAGGCGCTAAAAGAAAGAACGATACGAATCAGCTGCTGGTCATGGCCTGTATTCGTGTGGATTTGTTGTTTCGTCTGTAGTTTGTTGCTGCTTGTCATGTGAGGTGAGTCAAAGATCATAAATGCGCATGGTTCCTCAGACCATATTTTACATAGTTTCCAGCTTTTAGAAAGCATGCGTGTGAATATAAAAGTAGATCCATCAATATGTGCTATTAAACTGATGTTTCTATTAGTCTAATGCATGAATATTATTTTTGTTTACACAAAGTTTTTTTTCCCCTGATTTCTGTTTCCTTTTAATCAGGGACGGTTAAGGTTCTTTAAACCCAGACAGTTTCGCGGTTTCTGCTGTATGACAGTGGCTGTAGCTTTTAGTATTATTTTAGAAGTTGAAAAGGCAGAACCAAAACAAAAAGCCAGCATGCTTCCTTCTTATTACTGTCATTTAGCAAGTTTTTTTTTAAATTGAAAAGCTCTATGCAATAGTCATTTAATTATGTTAATAAACATAGCTTTACTGGCCTTTGTAATGATAACAACAGTGAAGGGAAGCTAAATTACATTAAAGTTTCTTAGTATTTTCGCTTCAATGTTTGTCTCTTTATTGTTAGTACAGCTATATTTAAAAATAGAGATATGAGTCAGCAACATTATACATTGCATTATAATTTAGATCGCCGTTTCTGATATTTTTATATTATATGACAATTATAGCTTGGATTTAGTGGGGTGTTTAAATCAAATAATTCACTTAAAAATCTAGATTTTCTGAGAAAAAATGTTCTCTCCCGAAGGCCATCCAAGATGTAGATGAGTTTGTTTCTTCATCAGGACAGATTTGGAGAAATTTATCATTACATCATTTGCTCACAATAATAAATGGGTGCCGTCAGAATACGTCAGAGAGTCCAAACAGCTGATTAAAATCATCACAATAATTCACATGTAACCCATACCACTCCAGTCCATCAGTTAATGGCTAGTGAATTGAAATGCTGCATGTTTGTCATAAACAAATGTCATTAAGGGGTTTTAATTTGTAAAAAATGGTGAAACATGAAAAAACTCTATTCTTTTTGTCCTCTCACATCAAAATCCACAACATATTTGTTTAGAACTGACAACATATCAATACATAAATTAATGCACAAGATGCTGCAAGATAACTAACAAGGTTAACAGGGTTGACAGTTTCAGCGTTTTAGACATTACTAATCTTGTGCTTGAAACTACAGTAATGCTGTTTTATTAGAAATTGTATTTTTGATGTTTCTATAAATATCTGCTTTCCTGTAATCAAGTATTTTCTTAAAAAATCACAGTAACAGGGTTGATCATTTAAGATTTTACTCTGGACAAAAATGCAAAAAAACCCAGAGAAGATATTTGTCTTTACACAGTTCATTTTATAAAAGATGCAATTTTGACAAGGGTAAGCAATTGTAGTTTAATTTAATAAGGGATATAAGGGAATAAGGGAAGTTGCACTAGTTTGTCTTTAAGTGTAGGTTTTCTAACTGTGACTGTTGAGATATGCAAATGAACTCTGTGACTGTGTTGTTTTAGAAGCAATGCTCTGTGAGAAGCCCAACGAGAGCATGGAGAGTGTTCGGAGTGACTTTGCCGTGGAGATGGACAGTGATGGACTGGTCGGGCTCCAGTCGCTGCGTAACCCTGTGGCACCACCCAACGCAGCTCTCAACTCCCTCCGACACTGGGGCTCTGAGATCAGGTAAGAGACAGATTTTGGGCATTGTGTGGCATTAAGGATTACTGTGAAATCCTGCATGTAGAGTAAGTATTATCTATTAAAAAGACATTAGAAAAGAACAACAACTGTAGTTATGCAAATGATAATGAAGTATGGGGGTGTTTATTTTTCTTTATACATTTTGAAATTAATTGTCCTAGTGCTTTAAAACTGTGGACAAAATCATAATAATGTGAAAATCTCTATAAAATTTATATTAAAACCATATTAGAAAACTAAAATTTGATTGATTGATAGATTATCAAAATAAGTGCTAGTTGCATCTTAAATACTTTGTAATGAAAAAAGAATATGCTCTTTCAAAATATGCAATATTACAATTCATATAATTATCTGCTTCTAACATTATCCAAAAAAGTTTTTTTTATATAATATGTATCTGTAGTGTGTACATTTATTATGTACATATGAAATATGTAAAGATATTTATATTTGTATAATATATATTATAGCATATTTTAGCGTATAAAATATATATAGTAGCATATATTTCTTAAATATACATGCATATGTGTGTATTTATATATACATATTAAATATACACAGCACACACACATTATGTAAACAAGAACCTTTATTTTGGGATGTGATCAATCATGATTAGTCATTATTTTGCAGATACAATCAACTATACAATAGTCTGATAACTGACTATTTATACCTGTACTGTAAATCCCAGTATTTTTGAGTATTGTGGTCGAGATTTATTTATGCACGTCTGATTATAAATGGACAAAATTATAGGTACATCTGTATCTTGATTTAGATTTATTCATATTTATCTACTTCCCAACTGCTGCCATGTGTGAACTCTTTTTCAAACTTTCCAAAGGACTTTGGACGCACCAGTTTGACGTAATGCTGAAGTCAGCCAGAGGACTGAATCTGGGTTTGAAGAAAGATAAACAACAGACTAAAAATCCAAAAATTCTACAGCAGCTCCATGTTAGCTTTTAAGAGGCTGGCAGTAGAATACTTTGACCCTTTATGCAAATAAAAAAGCAGTAACAGTCTTCTAATACTGTTACACATTACGTGAATTTTGCTTCTCTGGACATAAATGCATGATAGTATTTCCTTGTTTCTCCCACCATCTATCAGAAATAGCATGTCTCACCTGCGGCCCAGCCGAGGAGGAGAAAACAGACGAAGTGTGTTTTACACAGCCAACAGTGAGGACTGGGAGATGGTGGATCCTCCAACCAAAGACACACCAGAGCACAAACCTGACACTCAGCGCCGGGAAAGCCCATCTCACCTTCAACGATGTAAGATGATTATTTATATATTTTAATGGCACACAAATGATTCAGTTAGACCGAAGGCTTCAGAAACTGTCTGTCTCATCGCTCCTGACTGCCCACAGACTCCATTGGCTCAGCATTCACGTTTGACTTCCGCAACCCCTCAAGGATGAAACGGCCCTTTCACATGGGCTCTGGGAAACCCAGCCGCAGTGCAGAGAGCTCGCCGGTTGAATGTAATGGGAGCAAGACCTCCGAACTGCATCTCCGCATTCACAACCAGCAGGAGGAGATCAACCACCTGCAGGAGCAAGAAAACCAGCTCAGAGAAGAGCTCGCCGGTCAGAAGGTACCGTATGAGTAACTGTAAGGGCTAGGGGTGGGCGATATACTGGAAGACATGAATAACCGGTAAACATGTATTTCATGTAAAGCAGTGTTTGTAAGCTTGTAACGCTCCAAGAGCAGCACCCAGGAGCAAAGATTGAGTTAGCATTTTTATTCAGACCAATGCAGATACACCAAAAAGTGGCGGGCTATATGGTAATGTTTCATGTTGACTTAAAAAGGAAACAGCTTAGGACTCATTTTAAAAAGTTTCAAAGATTCAGAGTTGACCCTTTCTTTTCAGAGACAATAACTTAATACACAGTGCACTTTCAGAATTAAAACTTTGCAGGGTGTTGTCATTCACTGAGAGCTGAAAATGAAAGTAATTAAGGTAAAAAACCCATAATAGGGCAAATTATTATGCACTTACTACTAAAAAACTAGTATTAGTTTATTTGTGATAATGACACTGGTGAGAAGAATTCTGAAATGTTTTAAATGTCAAAATTTGACCTTAATTAAAGCATAAATAACTAAGTTGTGATATATGGGTCGTACCTGGTATCCGGTAACATTTTGGCTTCATAAGTTTTGGAAATAAAGTTACAGGTTTTTCATGTTTTTAACATTCTACAAAAATGGTGACATGTTAAAATATATGGAACACATACTGTCCAAGCATTCTATTAGAATTTCCACCCTATTAGTTTCACATTCCACAGTCTATAAAAACCTAACAGGGTGGACAATTGTGAGCTATAAATTAGTACATGTAACTCTCTAACCTTCTACAGATAAACATAATGTTCAGAACTAAGTTTGATATGTTTTTTTTTTGATGGACAAACATTCACCATAATAAAGCCTAACAGGGTGGAATTTTAAGAGTGGGACAAGCAGGAGAACTTAAAAAAAGGTGAGGGGTGGAGCGAGAGGTGACATTTACCTCCATTTGTACAATTAAATTCCAGCGGGAAAAAAAACAAACAATATTATTTCTTGAAAATGATCTCAGTGGAATTGTAGTCTATTTTGGAAGGTGAGGAAGTACATCCTAACAGGGTGGAAAATGAGTCTAGGGACACGGTAAATAAAGTCAGTTTTACAAAATATATATAAATATACTTTCACATAATTTATATGCATGAGTAGATGAAGTTTAGTCTAGTTTATAACATAATTAAAAAATATTTTGAGTTTTTTTATCATATATGTTATTTCATAATTTTTTATAAATGTGTGACTATTTTAGAGAAAATATGAGTACTTAAATCACAGAGACAGAAAAGTCACTGTATAACAGCAATGACACATCTATCTTTACCATAAAATAAAATGATTCATTTAGTGATATAAGATTTTGGCTGTATTTGCCACCCCTAGTACAAAAATGGCTTTTTTAAGCCATTAAGACACTCATAAGTTTTATCCTTGTATGTCATAAAATCTACTAGACATTCTGGTGTGTTTAAGCAAGTTTTGGTATAAATTGTTAATTTTCAATCCCATCCTAATTCTCAACATGTTCGGTAAGTACAGTATCTGCTTGTGGGAAGTCAGCCTGTAAATGTGTGTCTGCAGTTTTTTTTGGAGTTACATTTTTCCACATGTTGAACCATGCTGACGTAGTCTTACTGCAAAGGCAGGCAGCCGTTCAAAACTGGTTTTTAATAATAGGAATTTTACAGCTGTTTGCTAATAGTTCCTCATTCTTTGTAATACTCATACATGGGGATTTCCCTTTTGCAAGTGAATGTTGACAATGTGTCTGATTATTCTACTCATCCTCTTCATTTATAATTCAAATACTTTTCTACCTTCAAGCTTTGGTGCAGTAACCCATTTCTTACATCAGATGTATATTTCTGTGTGCTTTTCTATGAAGGTGTCAGCACATCTTAAGCAAGGGCCTTGAGAACCACAAAATGGGTACTGACTTTAAAGTTCCCCTTTGGCCCCTGGCTGTGCTTTTAACATACTGACAACTCTAGATAATGTTTCTGTATAACATAAAAACAATGCTATGTGTTTATTCAGAAATGCAACATTATTGATAATATTTTATTAACATATTTTCTTGATGGTTTGCATATTCCCCAAAAATGTGTTCAGTAACTCACTAAATTAGGTGTGATGAGACTTAATGTTTGAAAATACTGTTGTGTTTTATTAAAACATGCTGAGAAATGAACTAAAAATAGATTTTGCAACTTTAAAAAACATGCTGAGAAAGGTATCTATCAAAAATGAAAACTAAAACTTGATCCAAAGACAAAAAAGCAATGGGTCATTCTTTGAACCCGCATTTCAGTTCCTTGTTACAGTTTAGGTTGCGTCATGTGCAAACTTTTGAAACTGGTAAGCTATATAATAGAATAAAAGAATAATGGTTAACTTTTTTTTTGTTTTTTTGTTATGTCAGTTTGGTGATAATTCACCAGTCCATGACAATAAATGACATTTGATAGCTGAAGGTTATCTAAACCTTTCTCCAAAATGTTGATCTGATTTTGTTAAACAATACCTAATACAAAACCAGCCATTTAAGGGTCAAAATATAACACAAATGACTTCATCCCGGACAAGCCTCCAACTTATGCTGACCGCAATTAAGAGTGCTACCAAAGCAAGTGTTTTGAGTTCTCTTGAGATATATTGTGCCAAGCAATGAATAAGTAAATTGGTCAATCTTGGTCAACCATTTGGCAACCATTGTCCTGCAGAGTTTAGCCTCAACCCTAATTAAACATATCTGAACAAGCTAATCAGTGATCACTAGAAAGCTACTGGGAGATGAGTTAGGTTTGGAGCATAGTAAGGTAGTTGGTTACCATTGCAAACATTGACCTCAGGATTTAAAAACTAATCAGTGACCACAGGATATCTATCTAAGGATCCCTAATTTGCTTGATCAGTTGATGTTTTTGAGTAGCTTATCCGAGTAATTGATCTGTTGAACTGTTGATCTCAGATGCTTGAGCTTCACACAGTATTCTCTTCTTTCAGGAGTTGGTTCGTCTTCTCCAACAAACACTACGTAGTTCCCAATGCGATTGGCGTTCCATGGTGTCTCCTGGGAACATGGGCCCTCACAGTCATAACCAGGCTGAGAATGAGGTGGACAAAGCCCTGGCAGAGCGGGACACCCAGATCAAAGATCTTTGTGGGCACATGGAGAAGCTAGCCTTGGAGAAGGAGAGTCTTCAACAGGAGTTGAAGTCTTTGAAGATCAAAGTTGGGGAGATAAATGAACAGCTGGGCATGCTCATGGAGACCATTCAGGCCAAGGACGAAGTCATCATAAAACTTTCCCAGGAGAGTGGTAATGAAGGATCCCAGTCGGCTGAATGCAACTCACCTAGCGCAATTAGGGAACAACAAGAGTTGGACGTGCTGAAGGTAGCAAAAGAACATCCTAATAAATCTACTAATCATTTTATCTAAATATGCATATAAATGTGTTTGTAAGATTATAAATCATTGGGAACATTGAGTCTAAAGCCCAAAACGCATTGAACCATTTTAGCAATCCTGTAAGATCGCTTCATATCACATTTTGCGACATGGAAGTAATAGACATGGCTATGACGTGCATATACCTATTGACTCAGACTTCATGTTGCACATTACTATAGAAGAATAAAACGTCATCAGTATGCAATAGTGGTAAACAAAAAGAGCACGATAATTTACACTTTAGCTGAAAAAAAGTGGAAGCGGCGAAAAAGGAAGAGATCCAAGACCTGACAACAACTGTTTTTGAACCTCTCTCTTTGTATGTCAAAGGACCACCGATTAGGAGCCACAATCACAGAAATTGCCAAGGTTGCCAATATTTCATCTGACAGCTGAAAATCATGCAGTGTGTTTAGGGCTTAAGACAGTTTAGATGTATAAACACTTGACTTTTGTCTCACATACATTTTTGGGGGGTTTTCACATTTTTCCAGGACAGCCTCCAGGGCTACAAATCTCAAAATAACTTCTTAAACAAAGAGATCCTGGAGTTGACCGTCTTAAGAAGAAATGCTGAATCCAGAGAGAAAGCGCTAGAGGCAAAGGTCTGTGACTTTAGCTACTTTACTGCATGTAAACCACCCTGGATGTTTTGTTTGCAAATTCTTTCTTATGTGCCATGTTAGCATTTCCTTTTCCTTTTCCCTAGCATTCTAACCATTGCAATGTTGCCTGTGCATGATTTTGATTTCTGAAGAATCTTTATCTTTCCTATTTTGTTCCTCACATGTTGTTTTTTCCCCTTTGTTTTGTGTTCTACAGTGCACCAGTTTGGATGCCAAGCTGTGTCAGGTGGAGAGTAAGTATCTGGTTCTACTACAGGAAGTGAAGTCTCCAGTTTGCTCCTCTTCAGAGCAAACCCATTGTGGAGAGGTCATCACCCGGTTACTAGAAGATGCACTACAGGTGGAAAGCACAGACCAACAGGAACACCCTATCCTCAAACCCAATGCTGTCAGGTATCATGTCACAAAAGTAGTATTTTCCTTTCTTTTATATGTACAGATACTAAGTGTATACCTCCCTATTGCAATCTAGACTATTAATGCAAATTTATCTGCAAAAATATTAGCCGTTCTTTAAGATATCAACACATTTTTAGTTTTCAGCAACTGTCTTTCATTGTATGTACTATTAGGCTCGTAACAGAGGTCATTTACATATTGCAGTCTAATTGGTACAGCAGCAAAAAGTAAAGGTTTAATTGTGACTGCCGGGGAGAACGTAAACATGGTCATGGCCACTTCGAACTTTCTGCTCGGTCACCATCCAGTTTGACTTTTCTTTGGTATTCTTACAACATTGTGCTGCCACACTTCTAAAAATTCCATCTTCAAGCATGTTTGGTCTTGTTAGTGTTTTTTACATGCCGCTTGAATACAGGAACAGGATGTTTTTCTGCATTTGCAGAACATGTCATAAGTAATTCCATCTTCATGCCAAGCTTGCTTTCAGTTACGCCAACTAATTGCTTATTATTGGCTTTGTTACTTTGAAGATTTTTGTCTCTTACAATTTTCTTGTAAACCATATAACCAGTAATACTGTTTTTTTTTTTCTCATTTAGTGAGTATGATGTGTATGGCTTCAAAACCGTCCCAGAGGAGGAGGATGACGAGGAAAAACTCGAAGCAAAAAAGAGAGCTCTAGACCTAAAATCTCTTTCCCTGACAGACCAGGAGACTTCAGTTAGAGTAAAGTGGGACAACTACCTGGCCATCACCATGAACAGAGAGATGGTTCGATCTCCAGAGCTGAAGGCGCTGATGCGAAGTGGAGTTCCCCATAACCACCGTTCCAAGGTGTGGAGCTGGTGTGTGAGCTTCCATGTGAAGAAGATCCGTGACGATGAGTCAAAAGACTATTACCAGAAGCTTCTGTCCACGGCGAACGAAAAACCCAACCCAGCCTGTAAGCAGATAGAGCTGGATCTTCTCCGGACGCTCCCTAACAACAAGCACTATGCTTCTCCTGACTCGGATGGCATCCAGAAACTCAGGAATGTTCTGCTGGCTTTCTCTTGGAGGAATCCAGATATCGGCTACTGCCAAGGCCTTAACAGGTATCAGATCATGTTCAATGGTGGGATGTTAAGATAAACTGTCTTAAAGGGTTAGTTCACCCCAAAATGAAAATTCTGTCATTAATTGCTCACCCTCGTGTCGTTCCAAAGCTGTAAGACCTTTGTTTATCTTTGGAACACAAATGAAGATATTTTTGATGATATCAGAGAATCTTGAATCTGACTCTCCATAGACAGCAACACAACTGAAATGATCCCAGATCCAGAAACGCACATCGGTAAAACAGTCCATGTGACATCAGTAGCTCAACAGCCCCCAAATGTAAACAACACTGCTTACATCAAATATGTTCTGTAGTAATCTTCAAAATGGAAAACGTAAAACGTAACTTCAGGGGAGAACAATTGAGTAAATTGAGTGTCAGAATTAAAATTTTGGGATGAACCAACCTTTTAAAATCTATAGATTTGAAATATATTTCTGATTCTTTCAGGCTGGCAGCTATTGCTCTTCTGTATTTGGACCAAGAAGATGCTTTCTGGTGTCTCGTGGCTATTGTGGAGGTTTTCATGCCACGCGACTATTACACTAAAACACTGCTAGGCTCGCAGGTACTGTTTCAAGATTGTTCTCTTTTTCACAGTCAAGAAAAAATCCCCAAAACTCTGGAGCACAGGGCTTTGACAATGTCTTTGTTTGCTGGATATGACTCATTGGCAGCAGGCTAACGGCACTCTCTTTTGTACCGTGTTATCTGTCACAATGATTCTGAGTTTTCGGGCTCCTGCCCATCGACAAGACATTAGCATGCTTGTTGAGCAAACATTTTGGCCTTGTGTAACATGAGCAGTGTCATGTTTCAGTGTCCCTGGATTCCGGTTACTAACCGCATGTTCGTATGTTCGTGCTTTTCAATTGAAACCACATTATTGGCACACTGATACTTACGCCTTTTCATTGCAGACATGTGACTGCTGCAGAGTCCAAAGTTAGCGGTTTCCAGACCTGCTAATGTTAACTGAATTGGTTGTTTTTTGATGCAGGTAGATCAGCGTGTGTTGAAGGACCTGATGTGTGAGAAGTTACCCAGGCTTCATGCTCATTTTGAGCATTATAAGGTGGACACCTCTCTCATCACCTTCAACTGGTTCCTGGTTGTGTTCGTGGACAGTGTGGTCAGTGACATCCTCTTCAAGATCTGGGACTCTTTTCTCTATGAGGGACCCAAGGTATGGAGAATAATGTAGACATGGTCCTTCAACATAGGATATTACAACAGCTGTGTGCTGACTGTATGCCACTGATGCATACTTTTCCCTTGAAGCCTGGGAGTTATTCATTTCTGACTTTATATAACATGGAAGATTAACAGACAAATCTAAACTGAGCATTGTAAATCTTCAGACACTTAGATGATGATAATACTTTAATACTTGCCTTTCTTATGAATAATATTCATATTAGTAATACAGTATTAGCCTGGGTGTGTCAGGGTGGCAGGACTCATGTGTGCTGATATGTTTTGATGTCTTTTTTTAGATCATTTTTAGGTTTGCTCTTGCACTCTTCAAATACAAAGAAGAGGAATTTCTAAAGCTACAGGATGCCATGACCATTTTCAAGTACCTGCGGTACTTCACACGTACAATATTGGATGCAAGGTTTGTGCTTCTGGTGTATTCTGAGATTATCATTAAATACACTTTTAGAGAGTTGTTTTTTATAATAATGATAAGAAATACAAAATAATATTCTAATATTATAATTCTCCTCTTTTTTTAAATGTTTAGAAATTTTGTAATCATTTCAGTTTGTGGATTTATTGGAAAAACAACTTGATACACATCAGCTGAATTAATAATAATCATAATAACAGTAATGCAGTACACAGAAAATATATCGTTTTTATTATATACTATAAATATTTATTAGGTATTTTTGCAGGAATGCTATCTATATATTATAAATAATTAAGGAATATATTATTAAATTATTATTTACATTATTATTAAATATTTGTAATAATAATACGATTATTATTATTATTATTATTATTATGCAATCAATTTGTCTCTCTGTCTGGTTATCTATTATAAACAATAGATTAATATATTATTAAATTATAATTTATAATAAATATTTGTAATAATAATAATACTATACTTTACTAATAATAATTGCTTTGTTATATATATTAGTTATGTATATTAGTGTACTTATTGTTATTATTATTATATATTAAATATATATTAGTGCTGTCAAACAATTAACCGTGATTAATCACATCCATATATATAAATATATATAAATGTACACATACAGTATATATTTACGTTTATACATTTATATATTCTTATTATTATATTTATTATTTACATATACATTTTTCTTTAATATACCTGTATGTGTTTGTATTTATATATACATAATATATACACACATATTTTGTAAACAAAAACAATTATGTTGGATGTGAATGTTTGACAGCACCTCTCTCTCTCTCTCTCTATATATATATATTTATAACTGCTTTAAAATATTTTTGGAAACATTTCATTTGTTGTTTCAGTTCTTGATAATGATGACCTTTTTTGTTGTACTTGTTTCAGGTCAGCTACCATTTTACGGAACATTATTGTATTTTTCATTGATTTATTACCTGATGTTGTATTTGATCTTGTGCTTCTCACAGGAAGCTGATGAGCATGGCCTTTGTGGACATGAACCCATTCCCACTGAGACAGATCCAGAACCGTCGCACATTTCACCTGGAGAAGGTCCGTCTGGAGCTCACCGAGCTGGAGGCCATCCGTCAGACCTTCCTGAGGGAGAGAGACACCAACCTGGACGGCCGCACACTCATCAGTGACGACGACGAGGACAGCTGAACCACAGCCAATAAGGGACCAGACCTGCAAAGCTGATTAGCCAATCACAGCGTGTCTTATACTTTTCTATGTATTTCACTTTACAAACTGTGACTCCGAGAGGCCAAAGAACAGTATTCCTTTTGATTCATCTTTTTTCATTGTCTTGTTTTATTGTATTTCATCCATTTGACCAAAAATCAGTATTAAAGCAACTAAAGTACTTTGCATTAAGGTAGCAATGATCGATGCGGATTGGACAAATGTCAAAATTTCTGATACACTTACATTATGCTGGACATATTAGGATGTACAGTCCTGGACACCACCACTTTTTCTTTGAGCCGCACTTATTAAACTCAATTTGTATGTAATAATCGTATCAGTACTTGTATTATATTGAATAATAACTTGTTATAAATCAAATTCAAGTTTACGAGGCCTGCCCTCTTCCTAAACATTCGGTACTTTTACTCACCGTTTAGTCAAATAGTGAAAAACACACATGTGTGTTAGGTCTACATGCCAGTACTTCCTGTCTGCTCAGGACGTGATTACCAAACCCTGCCATATCACATGACTTTTTTTAACAGGTTTCACAAGCGTCGGTTCTTGTGTATTTAGGTTTTAGACGCATAATACACATTTGCTGTCAGTCTAAAATCCACGGCAAATCCCGAAGCTGCTCAAAGTTTAGATAGCGGGGAAATTTTGTGGTTGTGCTTGTTCGTTTGTTTTTTTGCAAAGGTTCCAAGAAAGTGTTTATGTTGTATGTTGTTACTGAAATTGAATGAAAATGGCGTTAACCACCCATAAGGGTGTGACGAATGAGGGAATGTATATCTGAATCACTTAACTTTCAGTGTGCAATTTTGCTTCTGTCATTGCATTATCATTTGTTACGAACATGTATGCTTGGAAGAGCGGCGCACTCTTTTAAATAGCAGTTTGTATATCTTATACACCATTTCATTTTTAGTATTGAATATGCATATCATATATTTGATCACCTGCTAGTATGACTGCAAATGTCAAGACAAACAAAAATGTTAAACTGATGGTGTTACTGTGAGAGCCGGTCTCTCACTATGCCCATGTTTCTGCATGCACATCGTCACCCACAATTCCCTTATAATAGAAATGTGTTACTCCTTGCTATTTTAAGAAGTCAAACGCAGCCCATGTTTCCACATTTCATTACATTTTTACAAATTGCTGACTTGTTGGGGATGTTAGTTGTCCAGATAATCTTGTATTTTCCATGTTTTTTAGAAGACAAGTGTGTTATATGAGCTATGGCAGATTTCTAGTGTCGTCAGCGAGTAAGCTATGATTTCAAACCGTCTTTGATGCTGTTGCTCGACGCAATGCGTTGCACAGGCCTTTGCATAATTGAATTCTTCGTAATGTTTCTGAAATGTGTGTTATGACGCCATAATTTTACAATTCAGATTTTTTTACACTTGTGCATAATCATCCAATAAATTTCTACATATACAATTGTTTGTTTTTGTAGTTCTTAAACCTCTCAGTAGCCTCAACAATACAACAGTGGCAAAGTTCTTCCGACGTCTCCACAGGAAATTCACAACTATAGAGAGGGTCAACCTTATCTTAAATCCTTCCTGTTTTTGTAATGGTTATATAATATTCAAATCCAAAAGGGTTGGAATACACAGGCTGTATGTAATTTCCCCCAAAAAATACAGTACCCATATATTACTTGTCCATTATTTTAGTAGGTCTTACACAGATGCAACCTCTGTTATATCCAGCGGATGGCGACAATAGTGCAAACATAACAAATCAAGCACAAGTTTAATAAGTAATTTATATCCCAGACCCCAATATTCCCAGTTTTTTAAATTATTAAGATAACTGAGTTTGACTGAATCACCGTAAAGGAACCGAATCACATGTATATATGCAAATAATATGAAAAAAGTCTATTTCCTCAATTCGGTCCTGTCTCAAATACATACAGTAGCCTACATATTTACAACATTTACGATACTTTAATAACTTGTCTTGCCTGGCTGTCCTAGTATTGGCTCGGTTGGGTTCAAACATTCCGAAATGCAATCACTAAAATGCTCATTAGATTAGAAAAGATAAATCATTGCTTCAATTAGACTGAAATCAAATTTAACTGCGGTTTAATTAGAAAACAGTTGAACCCTGCATATTCTCAAAAGGACTCATTCACACAGCTGTGTTTGAACGAGGCTTTATTGGATCGAACCGGTTCTGATTCAGTGTCTGACATCACCGCAGTCCTCAACAGGTGGCGCGAGGCTGACAACATAAGCGCTCGCGCTGCTCCAGACTCAGCTCATCGGAGAGAGACGCGCACGAACCCGGGAATATGCTCCAAAAATCAGCGGAATACAGTCAAACAAGTGTTATTTCTTAGAAGGAAAGGTAAGGCAACCCTCATTTTCTTGTTCTATCGCTTCTTGTAGTTCAGTGCGTCTTGTAAAACTTGTGAGCAATGATATAGGAAGAGATGTTTCTGATGGTTATTATGTTGCGCTTAGTTAAAGAGTACAACAAAAAACAATAGCCTGTGTTTTCTTACACCTGTAAGGTGTTTATCATGATACTATCGACATGCTGAAATTCTGTACTTAAATGACAATGGAATAGTAAGTCAGTATGTGATGAAACCCTTTGAGCCCTTCTTAAGACTCACACTTTAAATACGCCAACTTTAACCTTTTTTCTGGTGCCTCCATACCTTACATTAAAAACAAAAAACTGTATATTTTCAGATATCATCACATTGCCTTATAAGTTCAAGTAGGCGATTTTTGAGCTGATTTAACAGTCTGAACAAGTTGAGGAAAGTCAGAGCCAGTCTACAGATGGATCTGTCAGCTTCAGTGTAGTGTATTATTTAATTTTAATTTAATTTAATTTATTTTATAGTCATAGATTCAGATTTTTTAGCATCTCCTAGCAACAAGACGCATGTTTCTGCATCAGTTTGTTGTGATCGGAACAACTTTTAAAGTCTGGTAGTGTGTGATCCTCGCTAGTGTTGAGTAGATGCTCAGTTTTCCTTTGTCACTATTTACAGAGTCTGTAAGTGTATAATGCCTGATCTGTTCCGATAGCAGTGTATTCCAGCCTTAAGAAAGATGTGATACATGTTCTTACACTTTCTTGGAAGTGAAGGAATGTAGTGCAGCGTGCTGGAACATGTGCTTATGTGAGTGTCTGTGACTTTCAGAGCTGCACCCTACGAATCTGCACAACTTCTCTAAGCCCTTGTGCTTCTAAAGGGACAGATTTGACCTGCTGGCCCCTGTTTACCGAGATACAGTCATCATCAATGAGGACATTAGGAATGGCTGTTTTCAACCAACAAAAAGTGGAGGATTTCTATGATATTGGTGAAGAACTTGGAAGGTAAGTGATATGTGATGGGTTGCCTCAGGATGTTTTTGTTATCGCTTCCAGCTTTTGTGAGTTGTTGACCGGCCGGTGAGCTATCCCCCGAGGGTATTTACAGGACACTACACAACTTTTCAGATCTGAACAGATTTTTAAAACACTACGCTTACAGACTCTGTAAATAGTGACAAAGGAAAAGCTAGGATCATACACTCCCGGACTGTTCCGATCACAACAAAGTGACGCAGAAGCGTGTGCCTCGTTGCTAGGAGACGACATCCAAGGTATTACAACAAAACTGTTATTAAGGATAACTCAACCTCTAATGAAAATTCATGTTGTCCTGCAGAGCATAAAATAAGATATTTTGAATCATTTTTAAATGGTTTTTGTTCATGCACTCCTAAAGTAAGGTTCTGGTTTTGGAATCTAGGGGTGCATGAAGAACCTTCAACATGGAATCTTTCCATTCTACAAAAGGAAATTCTAAAATTCCAAATGGAACCAAAGATGGTTTTTCTATCTTTCCAAAAACCCTCTTTTTTAGGGCTGTCAAGAGTTTTAGACACCACTGACTTTTATTGTATCGACATTTTTAATCCCTTTAATACATCATATTGTTACAATAATCTTACATATTAGTAGTAAAATATAGGAAGTATCTAGAGTACACTGAACAAAAATGTGAGGGCCCCCCACCCTCTATTCCCTTGGCAGCGGTCTTATTCTTGAGTCATATTTTGTTCTCTCTGACAAAGCACACTCCCCTTTAAAAGCTGCCACAACAGGCAAGCCTAACACTTACTAATGCACAAAAACTGTTATGATAACAGCCTTTCTACCATTTCAGCAGAAGGAAGTTGCAAATCCATCCAGACGGGAAGTGCTAAACTGCCTGAACATTCAGGAAAGGTGTAGTCTCACACCCAGGTCTCGGCCCTTGTTCTAGGTTGCAGGTGAAAGTCACCCTTCGGCGTTTATCTGTCATATAAAAACTTGAATATGGGCAAGAAAGGCCATAAAACTGTTTTCAGGGAAGCTTGGAAAAGCATCCTCCTGTAGTTAGGAAAGGTTGGTCCCTTTTGTCATGACACCTCCTACAGTAGGTGAGGTACTATTCGCTACAGCAGAAAGACAGATGTTATTTATTGTTTGCAATATGTAACAGGCTCAGCCATCTGCCGGGATGGCTTTGTGTCCCACTCAAAGGCACAGTTTCTATGACACACCCTGGATTAGATGACATACCCGACCTCCCGTGCGGGACTGTAACTGAAAACGGGATTGATAGTGTCGCTGTACGTTCACAGGGGTTACTTTATATTAATGAAGGACTGGCTTAGTTTGTTCAAACATTAAATGCAATTATAAGCTACGTTTTCTGAAGAACTCAACACTTTCCACACTGAGTTTGAAGTTACGTGTTGCTAAGCTAACAATACAGTACTGTAATAAACTTAAATTGCACAAATATTGGGCCAAATGTTGATTTTAAACTAAAAATGAATGTGTTAAAGTGAGTTAACTACTGTATAATGATAACTATATTCAGGTCAATAGACAATAATATTGTGTTTATTTTAAGCATGCACGCAATTTTTGCCATCTGTCAGTTCTTAACAGTGTTTGCGGTTGACTGTTAGTGGTTTTGTTTTCAGCAAAAAAAAATACATTTTTGTAAGTGATACTGTTCTTCTGTGTTATTATATTGTGTCATTATGTCATTCGTTTTGGGGTGGACTCATAGAGTATTTTTAGTTCTTGTTCGCCTTTGGAAATAGGATTTAACAAAAAGATGAAATGAAAACTTAAAATTACACCACGATTTCTGTCATGCCATCTTAGATGTATATGAATGATGAAATCAGAGTTACATTAAACATGCCCTTCTAAGCTTTATAATGGCAGTGAAAGGGTTTTAAGTCCAAAAAAGTGCATCCATCACAAAAAGTGCTCCACACAGCTTTAGGGGGGTAAATTAAGGCCTTCCCTGTTGAAAAAAAACAGCATGTACTGGTTAGGTATTTTCTGAGGCATGTTTTGAGCTGGTTTAAGCTGGTCATGTGCTGGTCCTAAGCAACTAGCTCTTGAGTCATAACCAGAATGTAATGTTAATGATGATTAAAAGCATCAAAGCTTGGAAGAGCCATGACTTTTTTTTCCAATATAACTCCAATTGTATTCATCTGAAAGAAGTTATATACACATAGGATGGCTTGAAGCTGAGTAAATCATGGGGGCATTTTTGAGTGAACTATCATTAATTCTCTCTTATGTTCTTGTCTCCTGGGATCGCTTGATTTCTTGCTTCAGTGTAAGTCTTACCATTATCTATCAAGATTTGTAATCTGACAACAGGTCATTTTTACCGTCCCATTTCAGCCAAATTAAAGTTGAACATATAGTACTATAAACCTCTTTTTGTGTGTTGAGTTCACATGTTTTGGAGGCAGTAGACAGTAGTGCAGCTCACTCGGGTATAGAACACAGCTCTAGTGTTAGGTTTAACATCTATACTTAGTATACATTTAATAGCCTAAATATGAGCCAATTACATACAGTACTATAAACCTCTTTTTGCTGAGACGACTACAGCACAAAGTGCAAAAGCTAAAGGTTGTTAGCTATGTGTGTTTAACAATCCTGTCCTCTGCTAAGTTAATGTTCTTTTGGTAATGTTTTGCCTACGTCCTCACAGACATGTCATGGAGTATCAGATGCGTTCGAGGTGGAAATGCTCACGCACGCTGACACGTATCTTGCGTGTGAAAGAGGAAATAGCTCATATGTGGTTTCACAGAGCTGTGTGTGATGATCTGTAACACATTAGCAGCTGCAAACATTTTTATCAGAAGAGGACAGTGAGAGAGAGAATGAAGGAAAGTATGAAGAGACTTAAACGCTAAGAATTGTTCACACTCATAAACTCCCACCAGCGTTCATGTTCCGTGTGGGAGTTGAAGGGACTGGCTGTCACACCAGCACATGAATCACCTGCTTCAAAGGTTGACAGTGTGGGACAAATCAGACCCTTTTATGCAACCACTTTGTTCCCTGGAGGTGGAGGCTTGTTGCTGACAGAAGCTTTATTTAGAGATGATTGGAATCTCTATAAAGGACTGATGACAGTGTACAAGTTGACTTTATTTGTCTTAGTCATTGTATATGTTTGTTACAGGAAGATACGTTGATGCAAATCCGATTTTTGTCAAAATGGCATTGACATCAATTTCATTCAGAAATCGCTTGTGAATGTCACAAATAATTACTGAGACAAGCACTGTAAACAAAGAAATGGCAAGTTGCATAAAAAATAAAAATTAAAAGTATTTTCTTGTACAACATGCTCCAGTAATCTTTTTTTAATGTAATAACAACATATTCACAGTTGGCCACTTTATTACCCACTTTAACTTGGCGTGGTAATGTACATGACAGTGTTAATATATTTGGTCTTGGCGGAAAAGATCTGATGCGGCAAAGTAGAGAGACTTGCTCCTGCCAATACATCCAAAATATGCTGCTGTAAGCTGTGACGATCAGCTGGATGTGCCAGCAAGACTCCAGCGCTCCATTAACTGTGTGTGTGTTTACATCTGTTTTCATTCATGGACTCTCAGCAATGAACTCATGTCTCCGCCCACTTGTTGGTTGTCTAGGTGCTTCATTGTTTGCTCCACCCCCCCTTGTTGGTTGTCTTGGTATTTGATTGTTGGCTCCACCCACTGACCTAGTTGCATGTGTATAAATCCCGGAAGTGTTTGTATGTTGTCACGGTTCATTGTTTGTTGTTACAATTCATTCGTGTTCTCAGTACTTCGCTATTCTGCCTGTCGGATTATCTGT
>JAUMHI010000074.1:9691285-9737997 GCA_032359435.1 Enteromius unitaeniatus | reverse complement strand
TTACAGGCAGGTGTGTTTGATTAGGGTTGGAGCTAAACACTGCAGGACACCGGCCCTCCAGGACCGAAATTGGCCAGCCCTGCTTTATTATATCAAGTTTGAATTTGAACTCGCTACTTCTCCCGACCTCTTTTATAACATAAGCGTTCAAGAAATACTGCTGCTCCACGTATAACATGAATCACCTGGTCCCATGGCTTAAACGTACCTGGATGCACTTTTTAGCGAAACAAGTACATATCACTGCAGTTTCCAAAAGCAATGAACACTAGAGGCAGTTAAAACACCTTTTATTCCTTTTCACGCCAATTTACAGAGTTTCAATTAATGAAGACTCATTTTCGTACAATTACTGTACTTGAAGAATGTCATGTTATGATTTCAAAACAATATTAATATGCTGGGAGATTTGATAATATACATTATAATTATACAGGTGGAGCTGGGGAAGGTGGAGGGTTTCTTAAGCATGCTCCAAACTGCTACAGCAAACACTAGTCATATGTTTGAATGTTGAGCAGTGAGCTCATTGGCTGAGAACGAATCAGCTGTGTCATGTGATGATGATGTCATTAGATGTGGTAGTGGTGGGAAGTTCGGATCATTTCAGTAACTCGGACCTTTGAATCTCGTCTCGAATCTCTTATTTTGAGTCATTTTGTTAATTTAGTCAATTTTTGAAACAAATATGAGAAAAAAAATGTTACGTTTAATTCGCTAACACATCTACTGCTGATGTACACGTTTATCACACTACAAACAATACAAAACTATGATGCTATAATAAACAGAAATGATTAATTCATTGTTTACAGCTGGGTCTTCTATGATTAGCTCAGGCCACCTCTTATCTGACAAGTTGCAAATGCACAATTGAGCGAATCACTCTCAAAAAATGTTGTGCTCCGTACAAGTAATGTCCAAAAATGTATATTGATGTTTAAAGGTACCGTATGTAGGATTGACACAGAGTGGTTGAACTAGGGATTGCAAAATACAAAAGAGAGGGGTTTTTCACCCGGCCCCTACTTCTCAGACTCGACGCACGCTCAGGTTGCCATGATTGATGACACCAACAGGAACGAACGCACATGACAATGAATTAAATGAAATGCACTGTATTTTTTGCCAAGCAGGCAACCTGAATGCCGAAACACTACCGACTTTGGTGATTGGGAGATAGATGGAGGGTGGCGCTTCAGACCAAAACAAAACATGACGACATAAACATCAGTTGAGGGCTGCAACTGCGCTTTTTAAACTACTACTGTCGGCGATATGAGTACTTTTAATTAACATGATTTCTTAATGCCTGTTGAACATAACAGAGACATTTTATGATTATTTCAATACATTTCTTACATACGGTTCCTTTAAATGAAAACAGATTTTTCAGTCTTTGAGAGAATTTCATGTTTGATTCAATGTGTTATTTGCCATTTGATTGTAATTCATTTACTTACAGTTTTAGTTAGTTTAGTTTTCTTAATCACATTTTATCGGATTGTAAGTCTGTCTTAAACTGCCTCACTTTCATATTTCACTACAAATTAAGTATGGGGTCTAAAGGTCTATTGGATCCAGTCAGTGTACAATATATTGCACTGTTATGTGACAGTTACCAGTTCCAGCTAGTTTGTTAGTCGACAGGTAAGATAGAGGAAGAGCTGTTATGCAACACATACATAGTGATCCTGTTTCATTGCTTAACTGGGCATTTAAGTCAGCAGGCTTTGGCAAATCTATCTCTTTCATGAGCAAACTTATATATTCAGTCTATATGAATCTGACATGTGCTACTGAGCTCAGACAGATGATGCCATTTATGAAAAGCATTTGAAAACTTTCAATTCAGCTTGTTTTGAGAGAAAAGCAATTCAGGCCACCTTCCCCTTCACTGTCTTGAGGTTGAGCAATAGGAGGAAGTGATGAAAGCCACAGAAGATGAGAGAATTAGTGCATTTTCTTTAGTGCATGTTTTGACAGGACTTTTGATGCAATATGATGATGGTATTTTATAAATGTATGTACTGCATGTGTATCTTGCAAATCATCCCCATAGCAACAGACGATATGCACAGCTGTTGGTTTGTGTTTTTTTTCTTACCATATGTTTCTGGTCTGTATCTTTATTAGCTGTTCGCTTATCTGTGAGTCATCATATATACAGGGCTGTCATGGGGACAACCAGTGGACCAGAAGGCCTCATTAATGTCAATACTGTCCCCACCCATAAATATGTTTTTCCAGGCCCCCTGTAACTTCATTATGATATTATTAGTAAAGAACCTTTTCAAACTTTTCTGCCATGTCAGAGTGAAAGTAACTTTGTGTGTCATAGAATGAACACTGCAATGACTAATACTATAAGTGTTCAGCCCGCACATTTGAACACGGTAGTCAAGACATTTTTGACTCATATTTCAGCCAGTCATCTAAGAAGTCTATGGACTTTAGTCAGAGTGGACGTCATATAGGCCTATAATTTAAAGTGAGCAGAAAAAAAGCTGAGAGCTGATAAAAGATTGAAAACATTTTTTTTTACATTTTCACTGGTAAATAAAAAATATTTCTGGAAAATATTTTAATGACACATATGACCTTATCCGATATAAATGTATCATCTGGGCCAATTAACTGTGAAATATTTTGCAGTAGTGACGTACTATTGGTGAATTTTGGTGTTTTTATTTATGAAGTTTGTATTTTAACTCATTTGCTATCATTGAATGGTATTATGTCCACACTGCTGTTCAAACAGGGCTGGGTATTTCAATGTTTTTAGAAAAAGGCTCACCAAGGCTGCATTTATTGATCAAAATTAACAGCAATATTGTGGAATATTATTACAATTTAAATATATTTCAATATTGTTGAAATATATTTGAATATTGTAAAATGCATTCCTGTGATATAAAGCTGAACTTTCAACATCATTACTCCAGTTTTAAATGATACACGGTCCATCAGAGATTTCATTCAAATTTTGAATTCTTTAATCGATAGAAATTTTAAAAAGAAATTTTTTTTAAATATATATATGTATATGTATAATATTTGTAACACTCTAATAGTCTTACTGTCTCTGCTGATCAAACAAATGCATCCTTGATGCACAGAAGTATGCATTTCTTTCAAAAAAACCTATTAACTCCAAAACTTTTGAATATTATTGTATTCAAATGTATGAATAATGTTTGCAGAAATTGGTCCTGCCTGTGTTCAATTAATTAATGATTTTATTTGCATTAAATAGTACTTGTCTATTCCCATTAAAAAGTTTAGATGTAGTATTTTCAAGAATCCATTTCTTTCAAAGCTCAAGACCAGATATGTAGGTATCTGACTGCTGAAGTGAATGACAGGTGCTGTTGATCCCCACAATGTATCTGGGTAAAGTTAGCTATTTTAAGCATCCTGTTGAAGTCCTCACAAAACTCCCAGTGCAATAATAGCAATTCTTTATGCATGTCAACAATTTTGAATTACCAAAAAAAAAAAACATCAACGCACATTCCTCGCATTCTTCCCCCCACTGCTGTTTTGCCCAGTTCTGCCCAAACAAGATGCTTTAATGAAGCGTCTGTTAATGTTTTATTCGCAAAAAAATCATCTGTCCAAAGGGCTGAAAAGCAAGTATTCGGCAGCTGTGAAAAGCTGTTATGATAGATAGTGTGGGAGGAATGACAGTGTGTGTTCAGTTTGAGAGGAACTCACTGGCAGGATTTCAAAGAAATGACATCCATAATGCAATAATGTTTTATAGTTTTTACACAAAATGGATACTTCTGGTCCCAAAAACCGATTGGTCAATGAAATATGCATATTTTCCGCTATGTTGGAAATAAAAACACAACACTCTGTTGTTTTAAACTCACTATTTAACTGAGACCTAGCCCAGATAAAGAATGCATTAACATCTGTTCCATCCTGTTGTCAGAGCAAAGGACACGCTTTTTCATGTGTACACATATGGACACAATGAAACTCAGTGTCATAATGCCCCCTCTGGACATGCATTTGAATATTGGACTGGCGCCGTTTAGTCAAGCGCACGACTAGTAAGGCCCTCCGGCTAATAACCAGCAGCTGTTGGGAGTGGAAATCCATCGAGACTTCCAGCCGTCAGAAACACAAGCGGGCTTAGAACAGAGACTTGTGGCACGCCTGCAACGGGATGCCTCTGTCCTCCCGCAGATTGTCTGTAAATCACACCTCTGGCAAAGCATGTGATACAGCTTTAAAACAAACCTCCTTGAAGACATTTGAATGTAATGTCAGTCTGTGAAGCCATACTTTGTCCTCATCAGGAAGTGTTTAAGTGCGGTCGCGTTTACTGTTATTCAGTTCAATTGAAGTCAATTATTTTGGGAATTTCATGTGACGGGTGGAGTATTTCCCTATGCAAATTGTGCTAAAGGTTCAAGTTTGTTACGTGTGAGCTTTGCTTCGTACATTTGGCTAATTTTACCACACATTAAAGGTGCAATATGTAAGATTGAAGTAAATTTATAGTTTCTTGAAAATCTGCATATTTCACTTTATTCAAACTTCATACTGATATTTGTTTACAACAGTGTATATCCAAGCACAGGTCATTTTAGGTCATAATACTTAACCAGATTAGACATTAATAGAACAGATCTTATGCTTTGAGTAAATTGCTATATAGTACGATTCGCTTCACACATATGTTGCAAGCACCGTCATGTGTTATGAATTAATACTGATGTTTTTGTGGCCTGTGGAGGTGAAATGCACCACTAATGTGATAAATGGAAAGAAAACTTGAGACGCTGAGTTGTTTTGGTGTAGACCGGGCCGTCCCTCCGGCTATAGATTCCAGGTCAGACTCTTTTATGTATGTGTATGGGGGAAAGCCCTCTTATCATGTTGGCCTCTCTGAGCTCTCTGCGGACATCCCGACCCTTTTTTTCCAGGCGGAGACCTAGCAGTGCTTGACATCCTCGTATCCCTGTGGGTTATGGGTTGTTAAGCAAACATAGTTATCGACGTGGCCAATAGTCCCTACTGATTTAGCAATCAAACATATTTGTTTCTATTTGCCAAAGGCGCTAAACTGTAATGCAATTCTTCTCTGGATTTTATTGCGTTATGTGAACAGAAAACAGCATTAGTCACAGTGTGAAAAATGTCCTCTGTGTGAAATAAAAAGTCGTTTTCTTTAAATAAGTGTTTCTTGTGCTAGCAGACACGTCTCTCTGTCTTTGTTATGTCTGTGTTTTTGCAATAAAACAAACAGAAAGGTCAGGCAAATTGCCACTGGCCTTGAGGCCGTGTGCTTTCTGGAAATAAAAAATAATGTACCATTTTTTTGTGGCAAAACAAGGAAAACTTTTCTTTGAAAATAAGTAGGCATAAAGCAAACCTGCTTGTGCATGAATGTGTGAATTTGACATACATTTTTGTGTCATAATTCACCCCGAAGTAAAGCGAAAATTTTATTTTCCGAATTTTTTTATGACAGTTTTCCTCTCATTACCATAATATGTATGCATTTTACCTTTTTCAGTCTCATTATTTACATTATTTTGGTTTTTTAGTTAGTTTTAATGCATTATTTTATGCTATTATACATTTTAATTAATAATAGTAATGCACATATTTACAAATATTTTCTCAGAATAATAATGAGAATTGTAGGGACATTATTGGGGGGAAATGTTAATTGTAGAAATACAATCATATTATAATATAAAAAAAAATGTGACTAATGAGAATGAAATTTTATTGCATTGCAATTATGACAGTTATAGGAAAATGTGCTTAAATGTGCTAAATACATAGATATATATCTTCTGTAAAATTATTAATTGCATCCAAAATAAAAGTTTTTGTTTACAAAATAAATGTATGTGTTCTGTACACTTGTCATATATATATAGATAGATATATAAATACACACACACACACACACACATACAATATAAATATAAAAAATATTTACCTGTAAATATTAATATTCATATAATTTATAATATGTACACAATATTTTGGATGGGATTAATTAATTTTACAGCTAATATTTATCATTAGGGCTGTAAAATACATTTTTTAAAAATTACATAAGAACACACACATATATATATATATATATATATATATATTACTCTGTAGCGAGGCCGATCGTCACAGAAAACACTAGCAGGCAGAAGAAGAAAAGGGTTGGTGTCTAAAATTAGCCCGGTTCAATGATAACCCAGACACAGACATATACACAGCCTATCACAGCCTTATGGATGCTCTCAGTGGGGCTTCATGTGAAACACAGGGAAAGAACTGGCTGCAATCATCGTCTAATCATCATCTCGCTGTGCATAATCCACACAGCCTACTTTCACAGCGCATGCAGAACTCATGCATGAACAAGAACAGCAGGTGACAAACACAACTTGAGTCCCAGCATCGTATTTTTATATACTTCCCGTGTGAAATCTGAGAAAGGGGAACAGGAACACAGAAGCACAGTACTTTGAAGAATCAAACCACAAAGCTGCATGATATTCTTATCTATACCTGAACTAATACTCGGCATGAAACGTTTAATGTAACGTTTAATAAGTGGCATAGTGGCATCTGTTTCCAAAGTCTGCGCTCTTCTAGGAGACATACTGCTAGAAACCTTGCTAAACATCCCGTGCATTTCACAGTGAAGACATCATCCCTTGTTTTCTGTTCCCCCTCATCCTGCTGTCTGTTTCCCTCTAATGCTACTTCTCTGTGACGTTCGGCACACGCACTAGAGGAGTTTATAGAGGGCAGTTTTTTTCTGGTCACAGCTGATAATGAGCCGGGCCAAATGTACATCCGCAGACGTGAGGCATTATATCAAGAGAGGCTCGCTTAGTCAGTTTACATGCGGTCCGTCTAGATCTGCAGCCTTGTTAGTCTCATTGTCGGATATAGTCGTGACTCAGAGACACTTCCTAAATCTGTTGACTTCATGTGCTGCCTGTCCATGTGCATCATTTCTATATTAAGACAAATAAAGGTGTTTAAACCTAAAAGGCATCGACCACCCTATATGTTAGCCTATATTTAAAAGCAATGTTGTTTTTGTTCCTGTATGATTGGCTAAACTGCTGAATAATGAGAAGGCCAATTATATAATATTGTAGAATAGTAGCAAGAAATTAATACCTATAACTATTCAATGTAAGCTTATTTCCACTGAGAATCTACATGCAGTAAATAAATGAATTGCCTACATGCATATATACATGTAGATAATTATTAATTTTAATTTTACAATTCTAGCTCGTATCTCACAATTAAGACTTTTCAGAATTGTGAGTTTAATTTTGACTTATAATCTCACAATTCACAGTTATTTTATATCAGAGTTGTGAGAAACAAAATCACAACTTAATTGTACTAAAAGTACCAAAAATGACAGTAAAGACATTTATAATATTCATATGTTAAAGTGATTTCTGTTTCAAATTTCTTGTAAATGTTCTATAAAAATGCATCACTGTTTCCACACAAATGCAATTGTTTTATATTGTTAATAATACTAATAAATGGTTTTAGCAGGAATGTGAAATATTAAAATAAGTTTAGTGACACTAAAAAATAATTGAAAATGAATGAAAAAGAATGAGTAATGATGCTGAAAATTCAGTTTTGCATCACAGGAATAAATAGCATATTAGAATATTTTAAAATAGAAAACAGTTGTTAAGAACTGTAATAATATTTCCTATTTTTACTGTATTTTTGATGCAGCCTTGATGACACTTTCATCAACATTACAAAATACCAACTCAAATGCCCTTGCTTTCATTTTTTAATTTTATAAAGGCATTTAAATTTTAGTTCACTTAAAATGCATGTTAACAAGTTATACTAAATGATAATATGGTTGTTAAGCCAAGATAATGATTTATTGTCCAATGTTAGAATGAATGAAAGGCTTTTATATTTTTCTACTGTATATGACCTCTTTAAAATCTTTTAGACTGAAATCTGGAATCATGAATCAGTATCTGTGCATCCTTTAATGTATCCTTTCTACCTGCTGTCTGCACAAACCACCAGATAACATGAGCAGCATGTGTCAAGAAATATTGTTTGTAATGTTCAAAGCGTGTGCGAGGAAGCAAAAGCGTCTTTGACACAGAAGCGGTGGGTGGGTGGCATTCCTCTTCTCTGTCTCTCTCGTCTCTGAGAGTGTTTTCCTCCCACACTGTGACCCCAGCTTCCCTGCGGCAGGATTTCCTGTTCTATAGGGAGCCCGAGTACAAACCATCCTTGTAGACATTGCAGATATCCAAGATCCAACGCATAATTGATTGTTCAGTTCATCAGCGCAAACCCCTCGGGTTTCACAGGTTAAAAGCAAAGCTATGCCAAGTTACTGAACATGCATTGATATGTGAATGTGGGCGTTCATGTGTTAATATATTTGTGATGTTAGTTGCATGTAGTCTCTGTAATTAAATGCAACATGTGGTGATTTATGTTGCACACTTATAGAGCTAAACAGAGCGTATAGAGACTATACTTAGACTGGCACTCTTTTTTTTCTTGTTTCTAACATTACTGCTGGTTGGTGCTGAAGGATTTCAAACATTTCTCTTTGCATTTGAAGCAAATGAAGTGTCCGTGGCATGTGGTCTTCTTGTGTGAGGAAGAAGTGCTCTCTGTGGGTTCGGATTTTTAGTCCAGAGTAAATTCATGCTCAAGTTTATGCCGTAAAAAACATCATGTATTTAAGACAGCATTTTAACTTAGTTTTTAGACAATTTCCAATAAATCAACAATATATTATGTGTGTGTGTGTATACATATATATATATGGATGACTCTATAATTGCGGGCACATTGGTGTCTGGCAATTCTGACACCGTCAAAACATAGAGTAACAGTGCTGACAATAGTGTCAGCAGAATTGACAGTTTTATTTAATTTTTTCCAAAAACTCCACTTGCTGGCATAAATGCTAAGAACTTACCACTAATGATTAAAAGGGCTTTAAATAAGCCATTCTGTTTTTCTTTTCATATTGTGGTAACAGAGTTGACGTTCTACAAAATAACTCTTGGTGTTTTTAGATTAAAATATTTTCTCATACCACAGATGCTTTTTCAGTGCTTCAGATCTTATCTGGGAGTCAAAGTGACATCATTTCCTGTAACTTCCATAATTCTGAGAGATAACTCCACCATTGTGACAGACTGATCCAAGATTTATGGCTTAAAAATAATTAAATAAATGTAAATAATTTAACGTTTGAATTAGATAAGTAACTATTTAGGGCTTTTATTAATAAAATGAATAAAATGTTGGCAGAAGAATAATATAAAATATTTTGGTTGCACATTAATAGAGGATGGGTAGAAATACTAATTTTCAGCTATTTAAGACACTTTTTAAATAAATTATTATATTGTTATAGTTTATAACATGTAATTCATAACAATTAGTAAAAAATAATAATACATAAATGAATCAATTTGAAAAAAGCAGAAAAAAAATAATTACCAAATTTACCCACAATTCTAGAATCAGTCATATGCCATTTCCTAAACCCAAATTTTAAACAAATTCATAATATTATTATTATGAATACTATCAATGCACTAATTGCTACCATAGTTTATGACATAAAAATGTATAAATAAAATCTATAAATGTTTTTTTTTGTTACTTTTTACTTTTTGTCACTTTAATTGTTTGTTGTGTTTCTAAAACAAAAAATTAAATAGAAATGTCATTCATATTATTAATACCTTAATACGTCTAATAGTCAAAGTAACAATTAATAATATTGAAATATTTTATTTTAAATCAATATGTTATTTATTTATAAAAACAAGTCACTTCAAAATCAAATGTAGGCTTTTTTTCTTTTCAAATTTATTGTCTATTGTCTATTTATTGCTATTGGATTTTTCAAATGCAAAAAATATATAATATGTATGGACTACATTTTACTCATACAGTTTTAACTTTAAAATGTTGTTGCTACTTTTAGTTTGTTAAGATATTAATTATACTATCAATTAGGTTTTGTGACTATTAAATTATTGTGAATTACTGTAAAAAAAATTTAAACAAACATGCAGCAAAAATAACATATGTAGCATGTGTAAACAACACAAATGTACTAAAAGTTGCAGACCAAAATGTGCATATTAATATAACCAAATTGTGTGTTGCTTAAAAACCACCTCGCTTACAGATCAGATAAAGATTTTGATTCAGATATAAAGCGAAACAAAAACTAAAACATTAGTAAATAATAGTGTACTGAATTTTATTGTTCCGAATCTTCGTTTTACTGTATTTTTGTGCAGTCGATTATTTTTACCAACCAAATTTGTTTGAAGAAACTGTTTTAATCCCCTGGAATGTTTTAATCCTGACAGATAGGATGTGACGGCTTTTTCTGCTGTTGTGTTATTACCCATATCCCGGGGAGATGAATGTTAAATGTGATTACTCAGATCATTCATCATCTGGCTTATGATATGTTTTTCTGTGTCTCTCTCTCTCTTTTACTCAGCGGACAGTTTGCTATCGTCAAGCGCTGTAAGGAGAAGAGTACGGGTGTGGAATTTGCTGCAAAGTTCATCAAGAAGCGTCTGAATCGAGCGAGCCGGAGAGGCGTCCGGCGAGAGGAGATCGAGAGAGAGGTGGACATCCTACAGGAGCTCCAGCATCCCAACATCATCACGCTGCACGATGTTTTCGAGAACCGCACTGACGTGGTGCTCATCCTGGAGCTGTGAGTGAGAACACGTCCTCCCACGCCGTTTGTGAGCGCTACAATTACCCACTCGCACAGCTGTCTTCACTCTATAGGGGCCATATCCTAATCCTTTCATCTGCTTTCCTCAAGGCTTCATGTCAGAGAAAGAACATTTAATTTAGTTTTTACTCAACCACTTTTATCTCTATGGATATCTGTCTCCACCATGGCATAAAAAATAAAGATAAGAGAGACTTTTTTCACAATTCTAATGCCCCGTTTGCACTTGTGCGTTTCATTACACAACCTAAAACGCACATCACATGACCATTCATGCACGCACAACCATAGATACGTATATGTCGATTCCCTATTTTTTAAATCATGTACGCATCTGTTTACACTGAAACGCAACCCAATTGTTTTTTTTAACTAATACGGGGTCTGCAGCGGTTTCAAAAGGTTATTGCGACTTTTTATCTCACAATCCTGACTTTTTTTCTTGTTGTGTCAGAATTGTAAGATATAAACTTGCAATTGAGAGATATAAAGTCAGAATTGTGTGAAATAGAGTCACAATTGTGAGTTATAATGTCGGCATTGTGAGATATAAACTCGCAATTCTGAAAACATATTAGTCTGTTTTTCACTCAAAATTGCACAATTCTGAGAAAAAAGTTGCAATTATGAGTTATAAAGCTGTAATTGTGGAATATAAACTTGCATTAATCAGAAATGGTCAGAATTGTTCTCACAGTTGTGAGTATGTCTCGTAATTCAGGCCTTTTTCCTTTTCATTTTGAGAAGTATGTCAGAAATATAACAGAACTGCACAATATAAACTTACTTAACATGTTCTATCAACTTGAATTTGCGAGCCATAATGCTAACATTTAGATTTATTTGAGCCGACTCGCAATATAAATTTGCAGTTTTCAGAAACAAAGTCAGACTTACATTCTCACGTTTGTGAATTTATGTCTTGCAATTCTGACTTGTTTTCCTTGCAGCTACAAGTTTATATCCTGCACAGTTATAAAATAATAAGTATATATATTATAATAATAATAAGTAAGTAATAAAGTCCAGCTCTGAAGAAAAAATGTCAGCTCACAATTTTCTTAGAACTGTTCGTTTATATCTCACAATTCTGGCTTCACAACTTGTAATTGCGAGAAAAAAGTCGAGATAAAACCATATATTCCATATATCTCTCACCCTTAACTAGAAAAGGCTGCTTTTGTTACCGCACCTTTAAGATTTCCTAATGTACAGTGAAAGAACAATCCATCAAAATATAAGCAGTATTTGAAGGCCATTTTCAAAGAAAAATGATAGGAAATCCATTAAAACTAGAACAAACTTGGTTGTACCTTTAAATCAGTGCCAGCTACTGCTTCATTTCAAGTGTGAGTCCTCGAATGACATCTCTTTTTAATTGACTAATGCTTGCCGCCCTCGTCCAAGAGCTCTTACTCACTGCTGTTTGAACCAGTAGTTCTCTACTTCAGTCTCTTCAGACTTTCCCAAAAGAAGCTTAGCATCTAGTCCTGAACTATTTCAGCTGTTTTTCTATTGTAAATATAATGCCAAAGGTACTTCCACTAAATACCCCTAAATGACCCCTTGAGTTATAAAGCAGTGTAAATGTCCGCAGCCTGTGTGTTTGTCATTCTCCGAACGTGCTGTGGTAAATGTCAGCGCTCTAGAGTTGCTGGGAGGCCCGGCTCAGGTTTACCATGACTGTAATGTGTGCATGGGAGCGTAGAAGCTCAATTAGGACTAATTGTGGCCTGAATCCAATCAGAACTGTGACTGAATGGACTGTCTGTGACTGTCAGCTGCTCTGCATTTTAAGTGATCTTTCTGGATCAAATACTCGGGCTACAAAAAGGAGGCGTAGTGTACTTGTTCGGCTGAGCTGATATGAGACTGTACTGAAATGTATGAGAAAGAGATTTCCGCAGAGCTACGATAACGTGGTTTGATGTTAGTGATAAAAAAAAGCTACACTAAGCTGTTTTAAGAGCTGCTGTGGTTAAATGTCACAGAGGAAGTATACTAGTCTCATTTTATTGAGATTAACGTCTCTGCGTGTGCACAGGGAGGCCATTTGTGTTTAGACTAATAAATAGATTTTAACAATGACTAGGATTATCTTTTATCAGCTTTATTATGGACTGATGAATGAATGATCAGATAAATGAGTGTGAATAGTAATAGCACAATAATAGGAGATGTAATAGTAAGTAAAATATTGAATTATAGTCATTTAAGTTAGGTAAATAAACATGACGTATTTATGCATATTGTGTATATAGCCTACATATATAATAAATGATTAATGTATATAAATATTATATTGATAAAGAAGTCAATAAATAAGTTAATTAAACATATTTTATTAACACTTCAAAATGTAATGATTGTTTTGCTTAACCAACTTTATTAGAAATATACATCACATACATGTTAAATTACAATATACTGTATGATATAAGGAAGCCACGGTGATGGATGGGTAAAATAATAATTCATTAAGCTTCTACATAATTAAACATGAATTAAATGCATATTATATACATCATGTTATATAAAATTACAATTACACTCATGAGTAAATAATTATAATAAAAAAAAAAAGATTTTAAGGAATGTAATGCAACACAATATCCAATTATAAAAAAGTGAAAATGTCATAAAATATGTTTGGGATATAAATAGTGATAACACAAATAATAAATATTAAGCAGCCAAAATAATATTAATCAGATAAATGTTTATTAAGCAAACAAACAAAAAAGTTTAAAAGTATGACTTTAAATTATTACATCAAATTATTACAACGACACAGCAAATTTAGTCAGCTTCTAACGTACAGTATGATGGTGGTTTGTGTGTTAGACACTTCTAACCGATGGAAATGTTTTTATCAGTGTTTCAGGAGGTGAGCTTTTCGACTTCCTGGCTCAGAAGGAGTCTCTGAGTGAAGAGGAAGCCACAGATTTCATCAAACAGATCCTCAGCGGAGTTCAGTACCTGCACTCCAAGAAAATTGCACACTTTGACCTGAAGGTACGAAACACGTTTTCTTGTCCACGCCAGTCAGAGAGATCCGGAGTCAGTCGTATAGCTCCCTATAAATGGCATGGTTGTGGAGGCGAGAAACAGCTATAATGGTCTCCATGGCAACAGTATTTAGCTCTTCCTCGAGCAGAGGTGAATTGGCCTTTTCTGAGGAACAATCGGGTCTGTTGCGTGGCAACACCTGAAACTTTGCATGACAAAATAGCTATTCACTTTTCCAAGACCGGCCATTGTGCTGTTTCTTGGGAATGCATACATGACCCTGTTTCTGTCAGCCGTCTGGAAATTCCTTCCTTTCACTCTTTTCAGCTCATAAGCAGCTTCCTCTGCTAATGACAGCTCTAACTAATTGCTGTGTCGAACACCGTCCCATCATGGGCTGTGTTTGCACCCCGTTCCCATGTCTTTTTCTTCGCGGCTGGCCCGGGTCCAGACCTGCTAACATAAGGTTATCAGCGGCACATGATGAGACATGTCACCCACGCTGCTCTCTACCATAATCTCCATCCTGTTTTTATAAATACCGCTCTGTAGTCGCCATGCTTGAGCTCTACAAGGCCAGCTGGAAGCACAAATAAAGATATTATTTTAGATAACTCCTTCTCTTGCTCCAGTCAGCAAATGCTAACTGCTATGTAAAAAAAACATACATTTTCATCATAGGTGTACCTCAACTTGAGCATGAGGAAAAAAAATCACATTGTAGGATTTGTAATGAATTACTTAGTAAATTCCTCTGTAAAATAAGTATTTGGTCACCAATAAACAAGCAAGATTTCTGGCTCTCACAGACCTGTAACTTCTTCTTCAAGAGGCTCCTCTGTCCTCCACTCTTTACTTGTATTAATGGCATCCGTTTAAACTCGTTATCAGTATAAAAGATACCTGTCCACAACCTCAAACAACTTCACTATGGCCAAGACCAAAGAGCTGGTGTGAAGAAATCAACTGTGGGAGCAATTATTAGAAAATGGAAGACATACAGGACTGCTGATAATCTCCTTCGATCTGGGGCTCCACGCAAGACCTCACCCCGTGGAGCCAAAATGATCACAAGAACTGTGAGCAAAAATCCCAAACGTTTAAGTTCTGTCATTGCCAACAAAGGGTATATAACAAAGTATTGAGATTCAATTTTGTTATTGACCAAATACTTATTTAATGGCTAAATTCCGAGATTTAAGTTAAGTTATCAACTTTATTGATCCCACAAGGGGCAGAGTAGAGTAGTAGCATAATATAACAAAACCAAGGTATCACAAACATAACTTGCATTACGCAAGTAGTACATTTTAAGGTGCTAACATGTATATAGTTTTCTTTTCACACTGATTAGGTGGGAAATCTCTACTTGTAGATCCTAGACGTGGCACAATTCCTACTGGAACATAGTGTGCGTCCTCCTCCACACTTGAAGTCAGCTGGATGCCTCTTTTCACCTCTTGAGGCATTAATATGGGAACATAACAGGTGTTGTGTCCCACGCAACGTCCCTCAGAATTACATGAAACCTTCAGCTACTTCATCAGCATGCAAACTGCTGAGGTGGAGGTTAGCGTTGATTAGCCAGACACACATGACAAGTAGAGATGGTCTTGAAAATAGAAAGCTCGTATTTCTGTCGCTGTTTTCATCATCACTGATGTTTTGTGAAGATGATTCAGTTTTACATTTTCTCCTTTCAGTTACATTTTCCTCCTCATTTAGTCGCATAGAACTGAAGTGTTTCCCACTTGATTGTAGAATTGAGTTTTTTAGAACTATAGAACAAACAATATCCAGTCCTAAACTATTAATCCAAAATAGCAGATTTTGTTTATATAATATTTGTGTGTGTATGGTGGATATATATTATGGATGTACTGTATAACGACACACACATATAGTGTATATTTTGAAAATAGTTACATAAACTTGTATGTATTCATATTCAAACTATATAATATACAAACTACCCCCGCGGCATTCAGGTAGGCATTTCCCTTTGCCAATTTTACAGTAGCCGATTAAGTTGAATGGAATAATAAGCCAAGCACAGGTTGTGGAAAATACAGTATTGACATTTGTCTAAAGACATGTGTTCATCACTTAAATAAAAGTACACCTCTTGCCCTTTGAAGCCACGACCAAATCCAGCTGCATTTCAACCCAGCATCCAGCTGTTTAACCAGGGCTGCATCGTCCTGCCCTAACACACTAAAATGTTTTGCCCTAACTAAAACTTAATGTCAATTTATTTGTATTTTCAGCCTGAAAATATCATGCTGCTGGATAACAATATCCAACTGCCGCGGATCAAACTTATCGACTTCGGTTTGGCGCATAGGATCAAGGACGGAGTGGAGTTCAAAAACATTTTTGGGACTCCAGAATTTGTTGGTAAGTTCAAAATGCAAAATAAGTGATTCATTTGCATTTTACTGATGTGTCAGATTCTGCTGAAATTCTCTACCATCTTTGGACATCCCGCATGGCTGTTTTGAATGAAATGTGGCTGATGCCTGTAACCTGGTTTATTTTCAGCTCCAGAGATAGTCAACTATGAGCAGCTGGGATTAGAGGCAGACATGTGGTGAGAACTCTTAAGCACATCACGCTTTGTACTTCACAAACAGCAAGCGTCAATACTCGACTGTGGCTTAACCATGTGCTCTCTTCCACCCCTCTGTTTCCTCCAGGAGCATCGGAGTCATCACATACATCCTGTGAGTGTGAATGCAGGAATGTGGATTCCTTTTTCTCTGTGACTCCATTGAGTTCCTACACAGGTCACATGCTGAACTAATGTATTGACAAATGAGAGCTTCTCATGATAGGACAAAATAACACCAATAACCCTACGCCCATAGCCAAAGTGAATATGATCAGGATTCTTTTATTATTCCTAATAATTTCCATTAAGGGTGTAACATAATTTTTTAGTAATGAGATGAATTTCTGATCACACCCAGGATACTCAGTTTATGCTTAGCTTGTAGGGCGTTTTTGTTTAGATTAATAAATGTGAGAATAATTTCTCCTATTTGAAATCTAGATCACCCACATTTTTAATATAGTAGAATAAACAATATCTAATTATAAAATGAGTTATGCCATAGTTTATGCAGTAGTTGGCAGTTTTAACAGTTTAAAATGACATACTATTTAAATAATAATATTAATAATTTATAATATAATAATAATATTAAATAAATAAGTTTTATTTGACAAGTAACTTAAGAATTATTACATAAATAAATATGTGTTATTAAATCAAACCTGAATAAGTATTATCAAATTATAATTTTAAAATAAATAATAAATGTTGGGCTGATAAATTAATATATCTGAATGCCAGGTAATAAATAAATATGGAATTAACAGTTAATTTATGCACATAAAGTTAAATAAATATAGAAATAAATCATAAAAGTGAATAATGAGTGACAGGTTGAGCCTTGGGCTGTCAGACAGTGGCACCCATGCTGTTACACCCATCACCATTATGAACATAATTGTGGCACTTAACAGCTGTCTGATACATGAACTACAGGAGCACGTGTTTGGATTCCACTGTGAGATCAGTTTCAGGAATTAATTAACAGGAATTTCCAATGCGCTTCCACATAGGTCAAGTATTTGTCTTTCTGTTTCAGATTAAGTGGGGCATCGCCATTCCTGGGCGACTCTAAGCAGGAAACTCTTGCAAACATCTCAGCTGTGAACTTCGAATTTGATGAGGAGTTCTTCGGCAGCACCAGTGAACTGGCCAAAAGCTTCATCAGGCAGCTGCTGGTGAAAGACACGAGGTGAGAGGTCAAATTCAGGGTTCGTCCGAAATAAGAAACATCAGAGAAGCCTTCAGCAGCACTTTGGGGCCTTTGTGGGTTTTTTTCTGCAGAAACACACAGTTCTGTGTAGTTTACACATAAAAGTAGGATTCTCTCACTGGCCTTTTTCATTTACACTATTGGGCAGGTATGAGCATGCTATTTTCATTACTGTCACATTTAATGTGTTAAATAATGTCTCAGGCCAGTTCTGTATATGCCATGTTAAGATGATGTCTCATAGAGTGTTTAAGGCATGCGTGGACTTGCTACGTTTATTTCCAATTAAAGTTTCTGCCTTACATTTCTGTCAGTTTTTCTGTTTCTCTTACCTTTTCAATTAGTTTTTTTGCACTTACCTTCAGTTGCTTTGGGTTTGTTTTCTTTGCAGAAAGAGGCTTAAGATACAAGACGCACTCAACCACCCCTGGATTAAGGTAACCACTTGGATTAGGTTGAAAACACAGTTTAGTGCATGTTTATCTTCTCTTTTTACTGCCATTATAACAAACACAAGTGTTGAACCTTACTCTGCTGTTGTGTACAGAATGAACTGACCTCGTGTTTTATACATATAAAGACAAATATGGGAGAATACTTGCTGCAATGTTACATATGCCTCTCTCTACTCTTATTGAATTGTACAATTAGAGGCAAATTCACCCAAAAGTGAAAATTGTTGTCATTTACTCATCCTTGTGTGTTTCAAACTTGTATGACTTTCTTTATTACTTCTGTCTCTGTTGAAAAAAAACAGGATATGCTGGTTGGGTATGTTTTAAAGCATGGCAGTTGGTTTAAGATGATCCTTAGTTGATCATAAGTTTAAAGGGTTAGTTCACGCCAAAAAGCTCATCCTTTAGCACATGTTAAACCAGCTCATTACCAGTTTATAACCGGCACATGATCAGCTTAAACAGATAATAACTAGCTTATAATCAGCCCAGGACCAGCTTAAACCAGCTGGCATGCTTCAAAACATACCTACAGTAACTAGCATATGCTGTTTTTTTGGAGAACAGATGAAAATATTTTAGTTTCATTTTTGTTCATACAATGGGGTCCAATGTTATCTTGGACCCTGTTAACTTTCATTTAATAGTAAAAAACAGTTGAAACATCCCCAAAAAGGCTTAAATAACACACAAGGGTGAGTAAATGATGTCAAAATGATCATTTTTGGGTGAACTATCCCAAATCCAACAAAGCAACTCCTTAGTATTACCATGTTGGCCAACTACTAGATGCACGTATGCATGCAAGTCTTCATCATGGAAGCAATCGCATGTTGATGAATTCTTCTAATCGACGACTGAATCCTGTGTGTACCATGCTGTTCTCTTCATCCTAACATCCTGAGAGCAGCATTAACTTCTCCTGCCTGGATCTGCTGCTTACCTGCTGCGTGAGTTGATTGCTTTGTCATCCTGGTGAAAAAACGAACTACCTTCTTACTCCTTATTCCTCCTAATTTCTCTATGCGAAGACCCACGAACAACCAGAGGACAACAGCGCCACCATAGAGGTGCAAACGACAGTGGGATCGCAGCAGTTGAAGACCAAACGCCTGAAAGAGTACACCATTCAATCCCACTCCAGCATGCCACCCAACAACACCTATGTCAACTTTGAGCGTTTCGCCAGCGTTCTGGAGGATATCTCGTTGGTGGAAGTGGGTCTCGAAAATGTGGCTCAGAAGCGTGAATCCCTTCAGGGTGACGTTGAGGCTCTTCTCTCCATCTACATTGAGAAGGAAGCTTGGTATAAAGAGGAAAGCGAAAGCATTCGGCAGGAGATCTCGCAAGTGCACTACGAGTTACGCAAAGCAGAGGCATTGAGGAAAGGCCTCCAGGAGGACTTGAGGACAACCGATGCCAGCTTAGCCAGCATGGACGGTCGCTACCTGACAAGAGAAGCCCACCTGAGCTCCCTCAGACAGGAGCTGAACGCAGAACTCAGATGGTGTCAGGACGTTATGGGGTCGCTAAACGGAGAGGCTGGGAACAAGGGCTTGGGAACCATCTCAGCTCTGAACAATGAGGTGAACGAGGCCTTGAAGGAGCTGCTGAGCAGGGGCTGTGATGGCGAACTACGTCCTCAATCCCCGCCGGAGATCTCTGAGTCTAGCTAGTGAAGATAAGACTGCAGTTGTAATACAATCATTTAGAAGCAGTGAATTCAGAGTCATAGCTAATACTACTGTAAATTCAAGTTTTTCCCTCAGCAGTAGTAATACTTCAAATGCTTTTAAGGAGACCTATTATGTCCTGTTTTTACAAAGTTTCAGAAGAATCTGATTTGCTCTTTTTTTTACAAGCTTGCAGAGAAAGGCTTACCAAAAAAAATTACTTGGTTGTTCTTTTACCAAACTATCCTCCAACCAATGTGCCCGTATAGGAAAATTCCCAAATCCCTGAAATACGACCCATCAGAGCATATACTACAATTGCACCACTACCAGCAACCGAGCATTTTTATATTAATGCTCATAATTCAATGTCATAATTCAGGTAAGACTTCATGTAGCTCAGTTGGTAGTGCACTGTGTTATATGATGATATGTAATCATGGTGTTCGATCCCAGAAAACACAGGTGCTCATAAAATGTATATGAACTGTATATCATGATTTTGCACTATTTCTGTTGGGGTACGTTTAGGAGTGCATTAGGTGTGGTCATTTGTATGAATTACCGTGAGATCAGTGTAAAAAGTCCACACATTGCATTTAAATAAACACACTTTTGGTTGGTAATGACAGTCATACAACACAACACTGTCGTTATTTTCTATGCCCGCTAGAGGGCGCTTAACTTTAAACCGTAAAAATTGCTTGCACAAATGACCTATAGGGTCGTTTTTTGTTGGAGGACAGCCTCTCTTTTACAGATTTTCTTGGTTGGTAGATGCACCTGGGACCCGATTATAGCACTTAGACACAGAAAGTCAGACTTTCATCATATGTAACCTTTAAAAATCTATTTAACGAATTATTTCAGCTATCTACTCATTCTCATGTTATTTCAAGACTGTATAGGAATACAAAAGAAAATATTGTGAGAAATGTTGAAGTGTGTTATTGTCCAGTCATAACATGTTTGGAATGTTACGAACATTTTAAAAAATGTGTTCTTTTAAGTTCTACAGAAGAAAGAAAGGCTTTCAAGTATAAAATGGCATGAGGGTAAATAAACGATGACGGAATACGTTTCCGTTTAAATTCTACAGACCTTTTCTGAGGCATAATTAATGTTCATTAGCCAAGCTGGTAAGATTAAATATGCCATTATAATGGTGGATGACACATCTGGTCCACTCCAAACTCCCGAGCTTGTCTATGCACCTTTATGTTTTAAGATTTTAGTTTTTGTGAAAAGAAAAAATAAGTGCTTAAATTCAAAAAAATATTTTTAGGCAGTGAAATGGAAGAATGTGCAAGCAGCAAGTTCAAATAATGCACCAAACATTATATTAATATTAAGAGCCAACCTAGTAGGGCTTATATATACATTAATATATATATATATATATTAATGTTTTAAGACCATTATCTCAACAAAACAATCCGACATGTTTGGATTTAACTTTACCGTACCTGAAAATTTAGCTAAATTTTCATTAAAAAAATCTGTTTAAATTGTGTTGTTTATTTGTAAATCTTTTGTATGTCCTTGATACCATAAAGTAATTAAGTTATGCACACATTGGTACTTCATCATATACATCAATTTGGTTGTTCTTGTCAGTGTTTCTTTCATTTTTGGTCAAATACTGGCCGAACATTTACTAAACATTCTTTCTTTGAACAGTAATAGTGATAAGTTGAAATGATGTCAGGCTTTATGATTTCATTCCATCTTTATGCATGGCGTGTTATTCTTTTGTTTACAGATGCCATAAATATGATTTCAGCCATAAATTGTAACTTTCTTTCTTACTTATAAGCTGTTTAAAAGTTCTCTAATTTATTTGTGAATGTATGAAGCACATACTTATTGCCATTGTTTTAATTTAACATTTCTTTCTTGCACATGTAATTTAGTGTATATTCCTGTTACTTTATACTTTAAGTTCTTTAAGTTTGTTGTATGTGTATTGATTTGTGAACATCAGCACTTGGACGTTTTCTTCAGCATGTCATGCCAACACGCTGCTTGACATAAACTGTGATGTTATTTCTTTTCATACTGAATAAAGCCCTGGAATGATGATTAAAGTACCTAGCACTGATCATTAGTCCTGCAGCTGGCAGTGGTGCATTGTGGGAAGGAAAGAGATAAATTGTATTCATTTCCTCAGGGGTGTACGTTTCTTGGAACTTGTGCAATTATGTGTTAAGGCATCACTTTTAATATTGCTCATGCTTAGGGCTAGGACTTCACTGTGAGCACTGATTATAAACTACAGATATGATACCTCAAATCAACTGATTTATTGAAGAGTGGTGTGCTATTCATTTGCAAACAATCCGACCTAAGATTTCTCACCTGGTAGTTGATAAACTGGGGAAATCCAAAGACTTGGATTGAATGGTTTTGACACTGTGATTGTTTTTCCTTTAGCCCGTGAACCCCAGACAAGCCCTGGTGAGACGACAGTCTGTGGTGAACATTGAGAACTTCAGGAGACAGTATGCCCGGAGGAGGTGGCAGGTAGGACTTGCTCTCCGCTTGCCATTAAAATGCTAAATGTCAATGGAAATAGTTCTATGTGTCCCCAGTGAATTCTTGCTACGTTTTCCTGCGCTTTCTGTTCAACTCTGAGACAGTGGTCTTTTGGAGGTTTTTTGAGGTAGCTTTTTTAGAAGCAAACAAAAATACTGAATCTAAATATAACCTGACACACTGATACTTGCTTTACCATTTTACCATTCAACTCTGTAGTGATTGACCCTAAAACATTTTGAATGTAACATTTCACACATTAATTTAAACATTAATGTTCATTGAATGTTTGAAACTGTGACACTCGAATTCACTGAGGTATTTGTTAAAATTATAAGCATTTGCATTTCAGTCTTACTATGATGGGGTTGACATAATGTGGTATTTTAGGGCAGTGGTTTTCAATCCTGTTTCTCGGGACCCACTGCTCTGCACATTTTGCATGTCTCCCTTTTCTGACATACTCATTTGAGTTCATGGAGCTCTTTCTCAATGAGCTGATGATCTGAATCAGGTGTTTAACGTAGGGAGACGTAAAAAATGTGCAGAGCTGTGGGTCCCCAGGAACAAGTTTGAAAATCACTTCAGGGTCTCTTATTTATTAAAACAAAAATACAGTAAAAAGCTGTAACATTGGGAAATTTAAAATACCTGTTTCCCATTATACTTTTTAAAATATAATTTAATCCTGTGATGCAAAACTACATTTTCAGCATCATCACTCCAGTCTTCAGTGTCACTTGATCTTTCAGAAATGATACTTTATGCTTTATGTCACATAATTATCAATGATGAAAAAAGTGTGCTGCTTAATATCTTTTTGCAGAATCGGCAATGTTTTGTATTATTCTTTGATTACAAGTTTAAAAGAACTGCATTTATTTAAAAAATCCATTTGGGTAACACTATTTTAGGGTTTCTTAACTAGTTGCTTATTAGCATGCATATTACCCAATAACTAAATTTAACAACTACTATTAATAATTAGGAATTTATTGAGGGAAGTGTTTCCTATTCTAAAGGGTTCACAAAATTTTTGTAACATTTATACTGCCAATTTTTGTTCAGTTTAATGCATCTTTACTAACAAAAATAAGTTCTTTTCTTTCTCTCTGCTCTCTAATAGCTTTCCTTCAGAATCGTGGCTCTCTGCAACCATTTGACACGCATGATGAAAAAAGGTCACACCAAAACACAGGTATTTGATGGACCCCAATCAATTCTACTTCATTAATCATTTCCAAAAAAGAAAGCAGTCTGGCTGTAGCACATCCAGGAGTCTTCAGTTAGACCGTTAGAGTGCCTCCGATGTCTTATGGTGGTATAATGCATCTCAATATCATTTACAGGACAAACCCAAGACGGGCTACGTAGGTCGAACGGTGGCCATGTTTGAAAGAGAGTGTGAGAGCGATCAAGAGGAGGAGGTGATGCTGAGGAAACCTCGGACCAGGAAGAGAAGTAGCACTTCCTGAAATTGCCTGCTGCTCCACCAACCGTCCACAACATAAACATCCCAGCCGCATGCTGTTTTTGAGGTGAACCAGCAGCGTGTTTGCCGTTTTTAAACGCACACAAGCTGAGTTGTTTTTCGCAAGCGTATTGAGGTCTGAATGTGGCTTGTTTGTCTTCATTGAGATGCAATTATTATTCATCAGCATGTCTGTAAACATGATGCAAAAAGTAGAAAAAAATGTATGTTGTTTAAAGCCATGTATAAATGTATTAATGTATATAATGGGATAAGGAACTGCATATATAGTATAATGTTGCAATATGTATGTTTAACGTCACTTGCGCCACTTTGTCTTGTAATATATGCCACAACAACATATTTGCATTCCTTTATTGAAATGTCTTCTGATTTTACCGCCTTTCAGAAGTGCATGAATGATATAGCCAACTTCATTAATCTGTATGATATATGTTAATTTTACGCAGATTTTTGGTCTCAAGGTGCTGTCACATTTACTGTTGTTTGGCGAAAGATTTTCAGATTCAGAACCGTTTCAAGCTTCTCGTGCAAATTTCACTGCAGTGATCCACCGAAAGCTGCTCGATTGAAAAGTTTTGACTAATGTGACTTCACCTTTTTAAATTTGCATTTGACAAAGCGCGCCAGTACAAAATGGACTGGACTTGAAATCCAGTGTTATACTCAGTGTATTTGCCCTTAAGTGTATTAAAGTTAGGTCTTTTATCACGCCTGACTATGACTTGTAAAGCATGAGATATTAATAATGTATTGGATGCCATTCATTTTGATTTCAAAAATGTTTATTGAAATCAGGGCAGATGTAATGCTACGTGTTTGCATTGAAAAGTTCAACCCTTTGTCAGGAAAGGACAAGCAGGAACTGTTGGATTGTGAAATGAAACTATCATTGGGACGCTATGGTACTTGAGTTGTTTCAGGACTGCGCCACCTACTGGTCAAAAGTTTTTAAAAAATTGTTTGTATTACAGTGCCTTGAGCCTGAATGTGATTGTTAGTATGCTTCACATACCTCACCATCAGAAGAGCTTGTATTCTGTATGAAATTATTCTGGGCTTATAAATGAGAGGGCTTAAATGTTCTCATTTTATTTAATTAAACATTGTTAGGTTAGATTTAAAAACACACACACACAGTACTGTTCTTTCTTTTTAAGGCATTAAACCTTAATTGTTTTTAACCCATTTTGCAGTGCATATTTATACATGACATATATTTGTTTCTGTGTATAAACACGACTATGTTCAACGCATGATCATTTACAATTACATCACTTCCTGTGCACCAGTCACATGTTTGCAAATGTTTGGGGACAAAACTGTATTGTTTACCAGTATGAATCTGCCAGATTTATACAAGAAGTGGAAAGTAATCAGAAAATGTGCCTCAGGAAAAAAAAATCCATCCTATCCAATTATTTTATACTCTTGATATGACACTGTACTTGTGTTGCTCACACTTGCCCCTTAAAACATGCCTTTTGTACAAGTAAAGTAATAAATTATTAATAAATGTCTTGATGTTCTTGTTTGGTTATTTATGATCCACTAATAAGGTCAGGAAAATGTAATTTAATAAGAACTCATGAGGTGCATCCTGGAATGAGTTCATGCTTGCTGACTAGATGTTTTTAGTTATTATGTTAATTAATTTGTTATTATATAATAAGAATAATAATGATCTTTAATTAAATATTCAGTATTTGACACAAATTGTAAATGTTTTTATAATCCTTACATTACCTTAATTAATGATTAATACATTAGTAATTACCGAATAAGTGTACAATATATTGTTAGTTAATATATTAATAACCTTATCTTTAATAGTAATAATAATTTGACTCATGCATTTTAAATAATTGATTAATCATAATAATAATAATAATAAATAATACATTTTTGTGAAGAGTGTATCTTTGTCTACAGAGTTTTAAAACATGCAATTTTTATAGTATAATTTTTAAGATCTTGTAACACAAATGTAGCTAAATCTGTAAAGACTAGTATCGTCAACACAGTCTCACGACCAATTCGTACGAGGTGCCAAATTCATGCTAATTCATACGACCTCGTACGATTTTGTACAATTTGTTTAAAACTCCCGTGATGGGTAGGTTTAGGGGCGGGGTTGGGTTTACGTAATTCGTACAAATTCATACGAATCGTCAACTCAACTTGGCAATTTCAAAGAAATCGTAGGATTTCGTACCAATTAGCCACTTTATAAATTATGTACGAATTGGTCGTGAGATCAGGTTGGTATAGTACATAAATTGACTGATCTGGTGTATTATCAGTCATAGTCACATGACTGCAGTCAAATCTTTTGTGTCACAGTCAGTCTGTCGGTGAGAGAACTTTGTCCACGTCTCACAACAGCAGTGTTATTTGGCCTCAATTAGTCCTGGATGCAGCTTTGGTTAAAACTTGACCTGAAATAAACTGCCATTAGAGAAGTAGGCCAGTGGTACTGTAGAAGGTATGGGGTGGAAGACGTGAACCAGTTTTTATCTCACCTGCCTAATCAGGCTGAATAGAGATTGTAGCAAGCGTTTCCTTATTCTCGCCTTACTATTGATGTGAAGAATGTCTTTGTTACGTGTCGCAATGGATTTTCGCTCATTTCACTCCTAACAATGAGCTGAATTTTGCCAAGTGTGTCAATAGTGCTCCATTTCAGACCATTGCCCTAAATATTCAGTAATCCTTCATTATCCCATTCATTTTGTTCTGGTAATGTACCATTGCCCAGCCTACATGTTATTCAAAGTTGTAAATGTCATAATGTCATTAACATCAACAATGGCTCGTATTATTGGATGGTGTGTTTTGTTTCATTGAATTTACTGTCTTATTTAAGAGCTTTGGGGTGGAGTCCTTCTTTACTGCAATTGTGTCATGTTCTTTTTGTTTCATTCAGACATTTCAACAATGAAAGGCTAGTTTTATTTTTGTTTATTTAAACAGGGAGTCATCTCAATTATAACCAGTAAAGTATGGAGTACCACAAGGATTTATACTAGGCCCTCTGCTCTTTTCATTATACACATTGAACTTTGGTAATATTATTAGAAGATACGGGACTAGCTTTGATTAGTTTTCCTCAGACATAAAGAATTATGAAATTTTGCCGTATTTAATTTCATGTAAAGCTGCTTTGCAATGATTTGTATCATAAATAAACATGAATTGAACAGTTTTAAGAATGCCCTTGCTATGCTTGCGTACAATTCCACAGACTTTCTAATCACTGAAATCTGTTCCTTTTCCACAACCTTTGCACTGCTTTTTCCCATCAACTTATCAGATCTTTGTCGATTTATGGAAGAAATCAGCGATTATGACGATAGCTTGCTAGCTTATCTTAGATCTGTTTCCAGTGTGCTATTTTAAACAATGATAGCATCATTAAAGCAACTAAAACTGGCCTCGGATGCGGGTGTGAAGGATATCTGTTATTTTTTCATAAACAAAAGATGAATTGCAGTTGCTGGAATGTTGCCGTAAGCTTAAAGTGGGTGGATCATGATTTCATTGCTTCTGTGGAAATGTTAACGTATGATATATTTTTTTTGCCCCAGCCATATTAGTCTTTAGCAAACCTATAGTCCTAAAACTACTGCACTATTGTTTATATAAGAAATTGCACATATTTCCACCAGTTATTTACATGTGACCTTGCATAGATCAAACACATTACTTAAAAGGGCCTTTGGATTTCGATAAAAACACCATAAAATGTAAAAACAGATAAAGGCCTAGCTATATTTCTATTCAAATACAGTCAAATATCGCTAACTAACTATGCACATAAAAATACTGTTAAAATACAGTGTGAAGTGAAATGTTAAGCTACCAAGATAAACAAATGCATTGCCTTTGGCCTCTACAAATAACTATGCAAATATTAGCCTTTCAGTGAAGGTGTCATTTATTGCTAAAGAGATTCATGTCATGACGGAAGTCACGATCATACCCAGACATCAGAAGTGTAATAATTGTGATAACATCGCCACCTAGTGGTTAGACATCGTATCGCCTACATTTCAATACACCAATGAGTAGTGACTAGGAAAAACATTTAACTGATTTAAGTGCAAATTGGTGTTTTTGTTTTGACCTCTTATCAGTCAGTGGCAGATAGTGTCAAATGTATATTATAAATAACATCAAATGTAGCATTCGTTGCTATTAATGCATGAATTAATACATAATGGTTCCTAACAGCATAGTATGTTCTGAAACTGGGATGCTGGTACAAACTGGATTATGTTATGTGCTTTGCTGGATTAAACTGGTCCTTAGCTAGTTAATGCTGGTTTAAGCACCCTTCTGCTGGTCCTTAGCCAGCACGTGACCAGCATAAACCAGCAAAGGACCATCTTAAACCAGCATCCCAGCATCAAAAACATACCTAAACCAGCATACGCTGTTTTTTTTTCTGCAGGGTTGTCCCAACAGAATGTTTTATGTTTTATCAAATTTGTTTGTTTATCAGATATACTACATGTCCCTGGACAACAGTCATATAACACTGGTATAGCCTATTTTTAGCAACAATGCATTGTATGGGTCAAAATTCTTGACTTTTTTATGGCAAAATCAATTGGGAATTGACACATTATGGTGCTTGAGATGCTTCAGGACTGCGCCACCTATTGGTCAAAATATATGCAATGTAAATATATCAAAATTAATTTTTCATTATTCTAAGGACTTAATTTTGACAGCTATAAAGCAGTCTCCATATTTTCTATTTTCTCCATGTTTTGATTTATTTGCACCATCAAAATCCTGATTAAAAGAAAGGTTCTGTGGACCAGGGCCACGTATAATTTGATTTAGTTGGTACTAGTGAGAATGCATGACAGAATTTTCACCAAATTAGAAAGAAATCAATTATTTGAGCTTTTAGTACAGACACATATTAGCTCGTTTTGAAAATAAATTTCCATCTTCTGTTCAATAACTTATCGCCTAAACCATTCCTAATGTCTCCCTCTGTTGGTCAAAACAGGAGGCGCTTGATCAAATCACTGAAAGTCACGAGACAAGCAGGTTTTTATGAAGACATTCATCGACTTCAGCTTTTAAAACTTCATTCTCTTCGTGTGTAGCAGTTACTACACAGGTCATTTAAAATTGGCAAGTGATAAATGAACAGCACTATACACCCATGACATATAGCTATATTTTGCTAAAGTGAAGCTCTAAGTGAGAGTCCCAAACAAATGTGAGGTGTTTGTTAAGATCTCACAGTTCTCCTTATACCCCAAAGCCTTTGTATTAAGCCCAGAGAAGGCTATTGTTCGGATTATTTTATGACTTGCATTGAATGGTGACACTTTTAAAGATGTAGGAGCCTGACATGTAAGCTGTTGGGTTAGAATCGTTCATTTCAAACGAGGCAACAACAAAATAAAATGGAACAGAGGGTTTATATAATAACAGAACACTGGGAGCCAGTCATATGTACACAGGATCTCTGGGAAACACTTGTGTGATCCAGATCTTATTGGGCTGCACTGCAAACTCTTACCATCTGGACGTGGGCAGCATGCTAGTAAGCAAATGTTACATTTGGATAGCATGGAAATCCCACCGATGTACTGAACAGGCAGTTCTGACAAATTCTAAACAAATGACCTTATTTCATATTTGTTTGTGATTAGAGAGTCCATTTAAATGCACCAATATAATATAAAAGGCTATTTATGCTATAGGAACAGCCTAGGTCTTTATTGAAAATTGCATAAAACGTGTAATATATCAATTAAAAAATGGAATTTGTTTTCATTTATTACTGAAGGCAAGGAATGTTCATCCTTAAGAGCTTTACCAAAACTAAAATATATATTAATAAAAAAACAACAACAACTAGTCCACCTTAATAACCAGCCAACTAGTATAACTGCTGGTCTGCTATTCCTGTTAAATACAAAATAAAGAGTCTGATATCTTCATCTACATTTGACCTGTTAAAATAAATTGATTTTTAGACGGTGGAGTGCTGCTGAAATATATGAAGATTAGGAGCTGCTCGGTATTAATCATGCATGACATCCTTTGGCTCAGTGTGTGTGATCATTAGGATGGTTTCTGGTCAGATGACGGCATTGAGGAGATGAGTTCCTGGAGGGCCCTCTCCATTATTCATTCAGGACTTGTGTGTATCCTATTCCTAGAATAGATGCTTAATGGACATGTCCGCTCAGGTCACTCTGTTCCCTACCTGTTAATGCGTCATGTATTGGTGGGCTAAATACCCAAGATCAGTTTTGTTTGCCTTGTAGGACACCGCTGTCTACCTTCCCTAATGGTATTAGATCAAAATGATTGTCCCAGCTGGAAAAGTGATTGACTGCTTTCTCAATAGCATTGATTTAGGGTTCTTGCTCTGGCAGAAATGGGGCGGAAAGGCACATCTAGGGCATTAGATCTCTGGGGGACCATTGAGCTCTTTGGCTTTATCTGGGTTAAAAGCATGACTGCGAATCTTGGGCCGGAGTGGTGAAGACACCAAAACATGCCCTAGAAAGGTAACTCGGACAATTTTTTGAAGTTGTAAATAAAACAAGATTACCAGAGTATGTTTTACAAGCAAATACAGTTTCTTTGTAAATATTTGGGAAATATAATAGCAAATTCGGAGATAAAATAATTAGTTAATTTTAATTTAGTGAATTTGTTTTGCTGAATATCTCTTAAATGTAATCTTTAAGACATGTACCCATGTCAGGATGCCTAAATTTACCTACATTTGATCTTAGATTATTATTGTTTTTAATTAAAGGCTGAGTTTACCCAAAATGAAAAATTCTGTCTAGTTCTTTGGAACACATAAATTACGATATTTTTGATGAAATTCGAGAGATTTCTGACACTGCAATGCAACTGAAACATTAAAGGCCCAGAAATGTAGTAAGGATATTGTTAAAATAGTTTAAATGGTAATAAATTTGCATTCCCCGAGAAACTTTACAATCTTTCGCAAAGATATTTGCGTTCCCTCAAAAAAACATTTGCGTTCTCTGTCTTAACTAGTTGAGCTCAAATAAACACTTCAGCTTCAGGGTCCAGACAGCTCCATACATTCATAATGGAGCAGTTCATAGAGATTTATTTTGAACACCTAAAAAGGATATGACACGAAAAAGAATTGTCTGTACGGATGCCAACAAAAGGATGCCTCTCACGAGAACACACGTCGCAGGAAAACACAAGAAGTTTTGCGAGATAATGCAAAGTGTCTCAGGAGAACTCAAAATATTGGAAAAACGTTTTTTCCTTCCACCCTGAATTTTTTCCTCCACCATGTCCCTTAAGGGGCTCCGTATTTTTCAGTTATCAGCCGTAATGTTGAAATAATCATTGGCCTAACAGTATCAGTATCATATCAGTAACATACTGTGTCAGTGAATCCCAAAATAGAATTATTAAATGCCAGATGTATATTTTTGTGACTTGTTTATCAGTGATAGCTGTAGTTAATACAGTATCGGTAACCCCTCGGTATTTAGATCTGTTGGGAAATAATAGGAGGAACACACACAGTTGTTTTTCTCCGTAAGAGCGTCATACTTTTTCAGACACACAACTTCAGTCCAATCAGGATATTCCCACGAGGGAGGAAGAGCTAAATTGGTATAAATAACTATGAGTCAGCCTTCTCAACCCAGTCCTGTCCTCACTCAGGCTTCTTTGGGGGATGACTTTGTGTCTCTGTGCTCTTTCTGAAGACCTGAGACGACCGACACGGGCTGTGCTGATGTCATTGGGCACAAGTTGTTGGTTGTGTGCTCTGGTAATTGGTCTCCATTGACGTTCAGTACTTTGAACACATCGTGCTCGTGCATGAAAACCATAACCTTGACAAGATAATTAAAAATGGAAATCTTGAAAGTCCAAGCAGTAAAAATAAAAACATAATTTATTATCTTCTTGAATTCTCTATTTAATTGGAAAGATACAAATCTCGTATAGTAAAAATGAATCATGTGAAGTCATACATTTCTATCAAAAGACTTTCAAAGGAGGATTTGAGCCATTTACTATGAGGCTGCCTTTGATAGACCTTCCTGCAAAGAGAAAATGTCCCCTTTTGAACTCTTGTGCCAATATTTTCATTCTCTTTGCACATCAATGGATTGCTCTTTGGATCAGAGCCCATTATAAACACTCTGACATCACAACAGACTTCAAAACCATCTTTAAAAAGGTTGCTATTTTATAGAATCCCAGTTCAATATGCAGAGACGTCTCTTATATGCCATCAGGTGGTTGATTTCTCCCCCAAATGTTAACGCTCCTATGGGTTAGATTTCCCAACCCAGCAACTAACAGTATAGGGCAGATCTGATTGCTTGTTTGACCGATCTGAGATGTGAACAGATGCAACTAACACTTCTAAATGTATGATAATATTGACCTATGATGAGTTTGCCTAATTTGTTATTAAAATGCTTATAGGTAATTATTGTCAACACAACTTCTGTAGCTATTTAATATGTTAGCGTAATACATTTCTACAAACTAAAATTAAAATACTCCATTAAAAAATGACTATATTATTAGTCATGCTTCCAAATTACTTTGGCTCATACATATGAATTTATCCAGCAAGCATGACTCTTCATAATTTCTACAGAAAATCTAAATGTCATTGCATAAATAAAATATGTTATTATTAAACAATTAAACTTGTGTTGTTTAATTGTTTATATTAAATAATTAAAAAATAAAAAACGTATGCAAGGTAATTTTCTGCCTAGACATTGACCTAAATGGGTACAAAAAAACACAAAATAAATGGCATTTTATTAACACACTGCATTATGTTTTTAGAGTCTAATAGAACATCAGGTACTACTGTGCTGGTAACGGTAGGAGAATCGTATGAAAAGAAATATGGAGCTGTTCTGATGGCAAGCTTTGCTCATTACAATGGCGCTGGTTATTTTTGTATCTGATAGTTTGGTTATTTAGAGCCCCTCTGTGATAAATGAGATCATTATCTCTGGTGGGGATGAATTACCTGTTGAATTACTTAACAAGTTAATGAGCAATTTTCTAAGTGCGTGGGCATGATGCTACTCGCCCCACAGATATGAGAACAAATAGGCGTTATTACACAATGAATGGCTGACGTTCAGAAAGGACAAATGGGTTCACTGTTTTTTTTTTTTTATATATATAAAATTAGCATGTTTTAGTATAATTAGTTTAATCTTTTTTATTAATGTCAATTACGGGGGTTGCTTATACTGTCAGTAATCATTAACAGTTAGCAAGAAAGATGACCAAAATCTATCCATCACAATGGTTTGATTCATTTCATATGACAAGAATGCTATATATTAGGGTTGGGTTGATAAACGATGCCTTTCACTGTAGACATAGGCAGATGCCAATTTTGTAGACATCCTAGTACATATATCACAATTTTGCTGAAAATTAATCGTAAAAAGCACACTTAAACAGTGAGTGGCCACCAATAGCCTGGAATAAACACTACAGCAGTAAATCTAGACCTGATTACACATGGTATAAACCATCATACTGCTTCTTTTTCATCGTTTTTCTTTGATGCGGATTGATATATGAGCTTTGGGCTTGTCCTTCTCTGGCGTAGAGTCTTGACAAGAGTCTATGTCCTGTGGTCTTTCTGAAGTCAGAGTATCAATTTTAATGTTACTTTTGGCTCCAACTCGATGCTAAATGATGACTTTCACATATTCTTATGAATGAGTAGAGCTTTTCCCGTCTCCCCTGCTGAAATATAAATGCAACTGTAGTTACTTAAATGGATGAGTGGCCAAAGCCAATGAGCCACACTGTTGTTAAACAGCAGAGTGAATCTATTCTAAGACCTTTCACTTTTTCACAAAACGAGGCACAAAACCTTGCTTCGTTTTGCCTTATGTTTCCTCTGATGAATGTATCTTACAATATCTGTATTTGGGAGGTACAGAGGCCTTACTGATGTTAACTGTGGTGACATGAATATCAACTAACAATTACAACTGATCTTCCTCCATAAAATTTTGTCGTCTTTCAGAATTGAGTTGTTTTTTTACCAACTGCAATCAACATTTTACAATGCTTTATGCAAACCTCTGAACTTGAGCATGTCGTTCTTCCTCCTATTTAAATCAACTTCCCCCTTTTTACTTGGTTTGGACTAAATGTGTATGGAAATAGCAAAAGAGAACGAGACCACGTCCCTCACATGACAGAAACTGAATCCATCTTGGCTGGACCAGACCTCTACACCTCCCACGGTTAATCTGGGCTCGACATCTTGTGACCACTGTGTGATACCACTGAGCCTAACAGTCAAACAGTAGTGGCCTTTTATAGTTTTAACTGCCAAGACCTTCAGCTTAGTCAGTTAGCATTTGATACCGGTCCACCCAAAATCTCCTCGGAGTACGAATGGTAAATTCTCAAGAACAGGGAAAGCGTGCCAGTTTAATTAATTTCAGTGTTTCATTAAAATCCTTGAGATTAATCTTACCCTGGTGGAACATAGTCTTTCTGCACTCAGCGTGCATCAAACACCCCACAAGCTTGTGAGCCAGTATTTATTCTCAAAAGAGTCAAGCCCGTTCACACAGAGGTGCCTTCAGTAGGTGCACTAGACCGTTTTCAAACTTAACCGAGACATGAAGATTGTGTAAAACAGTTTTTATCCTTCCCTCTAAACGCACACACCACAAGACTACACACTTGTTGATAGCAAGAATGATTTCACAGTGACATGAGACAAATGGGACTAAACATATGAAGAAAACATATGGAGGACAATCTATGTTGTGAGATGGCCTTCCTGACCAAAATAAATAAAATTGTGACAAACCTCGAATCAGTCCATGTCAAATTGGCCTTAAAAGTGTGTGGCCAGCCAAAAATGGATTTGAACTTAATCTGGATTTTTAAAAATGCATATAAAAATGTAAAAGGTTTTCGGCGCCGATAGGCAGTAACTGTGCTCATGGCGACCCGATTTCGATTCCCATCTCAAGGTCTTCTGTTGGTTTTGCCCCTCTCTATCCCCACCCAACGCTTTCCTGTCAGCTCTCTACTGTCCTGTCCCAATAAAGGCAGAAAATGCCCTTAAACGTAAAAATAAATAAATAAAAAGTTTAATTTGTTTTTCTTCCTTAGACAGTGACTCATAATTGTCCCTTAAAAAATACCTTGTAGGGATGAATTCTGTTTCATACCGATCGGCCATTAATTATTTATGGACTAACATTACAATTTGATATTGTTTTTTTTTTTTAAATAATACTAATAGTTTATACAACAGAAAAATAAAAATGTATTTACAAATGTAGGTGTCACTACAATTGGTAGTAAAATTATTATTACGATTCAAATTCATGTAAAGATAATTAACAATGCTCTAAAATTATTAGTGCTATTAAAATGTACTTGTTTATTGAGTAGATCATTTCAAATGTAATGGAAATTAGCATACCCTATTAAATACTGCCTATTATATAATTATACAATATTGATACATACATTCCTATTACTCATGTTTATACTTACATTTGACTTCCTTCAAAGTCTCTGAAGAACAAGCAACACACTCATTTCATTTCAATAATAAGTAATAGTAGTAGTAATAGTGTTAAAGGTGCTCTGTGCGATGTTGCAGGATTTTAGCTCGATTTTATTTTGATCTCAAACCGTATGCATCACCCCTTGATCGTCTTGCTGTCTGTCCTCTGAATACATTGGGAAAAAAACCCGCTCTCGAAAGACAACACAGAGGCTGTAATACCGAAAGAAACATTTTGGGCACCACAACAAAAACAGACTTTGGCCAAACAACCGGCAAGAAGAGGTGGTGTTTAACGCGCATTACACCCCACCTCTTCTTGCCGATTGGTTGGCTGAAGTTTGTTTTTGTTTGATGTGCATCCTGCACCCCTAGTGTTTTGCAAGATCTCATAGAGCACCTTTAATAATGAGTAGTTCAATTTATAAATAGTAATAGTAAAGGTAATAGTAAGTAATCGGAATAATGTATCAAGGTTGGCAAAAATAGTTGGCTTGCACAAAGTTATAGTTCTTGCCAAGAGTAAGTGACCTCTTGTCAGTATCTGTCATCCTCCTATACTATGCAGACCAGATAATAAGACTCTAGCTACTTGTGTATTAGTAGCACTGTTTTTACTCTAACATGATTGTTTGGAGTTTACCACTGCATGACCTTGCTGGTACATGAATCACGTATTTGTAGTCCAAATGTTTAGGGTCATTTCTATTTGGGTAACTTCCACTCAGTCTTCTTAGTAAAAGAGAAGTGTAATTTTTTAATCCGGTCACAAAGCATTTGCACTTCTCTTTACAAATCAGTGGACTGGATACCAAAAATGAACCCTCTTCCCAGTATACCTATAATGAGACATGAGAGTGCCATTGCTCAGTGCGCCTGCTTGATTGTATAAGTGTCTGACTTTGATTTTCCGCACAGCAGGGAAATGGAAAGAAGGGGGATCAAGGAGGAGGACATCTGAATTACTCACTGTCCAGAAAAATATTTGCTTTTCTATTCTCCAGAGGGTGTGGGTTTGATTCTGCATTTCTCCATTAATCACCCGAGACCAATCCTGTATTATTCAATATTCTCTGACAGATAATAGAATCAGTTTTTAAGGTCAGGTCATGATTTAGCGAAAGCTATATTTCAGATCTGCTTGGTAGGTTAGCCTTGTTTGGGAGGGTTGTTTTGAGAGTGACTTAAAGGCTTTGGTGGCTTTCATATTTGAATAGACGTCTTCACATCAGAATGTCAATGAGTGTAGCAAACAAAAAGGTCTATATAATAATAATAATAATAATGCAATATAAAAAAATAAATCTATTAGTCTACCCTTAACACCAGCATATTTGAAATAAACCTTTTGTATTTCTTCAGCGATCTTGCGGTCCATAAATTAGCATTGTTTCATTAAAAACTTATGTGTGTGATGAGTTGAATCACAAAAATCTTTCAGACACAGGGAATACAGCAAACAAATATAACCACATTTATTTCTGAAAGTATAAAATATTACACTATAAAGGCCACTTTGCAAGGGTAAATTAACAACTTTTCTGAATATGTACACAGTTAATACCTTTTCCCTCTTAGATATTGTTCAGCTCTGTGGCAAACCGAAATGTCATTGTGTCACATGACCACAGGAAGTAGTTGGCAAGAGTTTCAAATAATTTACTTGTTGATAGCAGAACATGAATGGCAGGAGTTTTGAAGGTTCCTGATTTTCTTTTTGTACATCCTTCAGAGGCGCCAGGTATTCTGGATAGTTCACGCTCTCCCTTCAAAACCAGTGAAGAGGCACAGTTTGACATCGAATTGACAGGCACTATATGCCCTTGAACTGGGAGGCTTAAAACAAAAAACAAGCGAAAATTTGCAGTTCACATTCTTTACAATGGCACCAGTCGAGCCTCCAGAGCTTTCTCTTGTGAAGTTTCGCTTACTGTATTGATGCGCTTTATGAAGTTTCCTCGCTCTGAGTCTACTTGCATGTACGTACTTATTGTATCCATACACTACCGGAGACACGGTGTCAGATTGAGGTAGGACCGTTGTACCAAAAAAAAAAACGTAGCTAGAAGTTTAAACCTATGAAGTAACAGTCACATCAAATCAACTCTATAGAGTGGATTCAAAGAGCAAACTAAAGCAATAAATTCACATTCAACCACACCTACTATAGATTTCACTAGCACACTGGAATATCTGAAGTGTTCCCAGAATAAATTCCTCCCTCTTTTCCCTTCCCTTCCCTTTCTGGAAAAAAGGCTGCTTTGTTTTGTCTGGAGATTAGCTTTTTCACAGATACCAATATGCTGCCTCATCGGACGCTGCCGCCACAGGAGATTTTTCCTCTTTCTTTGTTTCAAGAGGACACCATCTCAAAAAGGTAAAGTACGAAGCTGAGCCAAGATCACAAAACCTTCCGAAACCCCCCACCCATTCCCACCCACCCACACACACGCTGCTACAGCTCACTCTGCAGTCCAACAGAAAGGGAATAGATGCAGACGTACACATCAGACACGCACAAAGATCACACTCCGGCACTTTTCAGTTCGTAACTGAATGTGTCGCTGTTTTGCTGGGCTGCGCTGAACTCCCTCTGCTGCGTTCTGTGCCTCTCCGCAAGGCTAGAATGGAGGCAGGGATTGCGTTGGAGTCGGGTGACTCCAGACCAGCTGGGGGCAGTCACGCTCTAGCCAGGCTCTGATCTCCCAGAGCCTTTTCGAAGGACTAGGACCATCCACCGGCCGCCATGCCACCCAAGCCCACTGGGGCTTTTTGGGTGATGATGCTCTCTGTGGATTTAAGAAGTCTCTCAAGGCATGGCGCGTTAATTTTGGCCGGAGGTTGTCGACTGGGAGCAGACTCTGTCTTACATAGACGGTCCGTGCTGGAGGACACGGAGTTGTCCTGTGTCGCGTCCCTGTCCCTGTGGGATGTTAGAAAGTTCCGAACTGTCCCTTGAGCCTGTTCGGCTGTCAGGGAGCAGATGGGTGATGTGTGGAGCCATTTTAGGTTGGTTGCAGAGTAGGGCCCTGGGGGAGTGAGGTCGCTGACTCTCATTGCCTTGTTACCCATGGAAAGGGCACTTGTGGTGGCAGGGTTTGCAATGCCAGTGAGCAGGGGAGATGTAGCTGGAGACAACTGTGAAGTATTCAAAAAAGGGAGAATTACTACTTGACATTTTAACGCAAATATCTGCAATCGTTTTTTTAAGATATTGTATATATATATATATTTTTTTTTTTAACAAAATATTTAGAAAGCAATTTCTCAGACCAAGAATGACTTTCATCTGTCCTCTGAAAGCTTTCCACAATCACCTGTTCTGTTCCGTCATTGTTCTTAGCGAACATGAGATGTGCATTTTATACCTGTCCAACTGTAAAAATAGATTTTAATCCTTTCTTGTCCGTCCTGTTCCTCTCTGGTCCAGTGATTAAAGTATAATGGGTATTTCAGTCTCTCGGTTTCTATTAGCCTGTCGTCTTAACTTACACATGTTCGTGACAGCTTTTCAAGTGCCTTACCTTAGGTTTCTTAGACAGGGTCGCCTCCTCCATCAGTACTGCAGTGTTAACTTGGTCGCTTCGTTGAGGTTCTATGTGAGGGAACCAGTTCTTCAACATTTCCTCCATTTTCAGGATTATGTTGACATATCTCTCTCTGCATGGCACAGGAAGGACAATATTAAGTCTGGTAACCCACCAATGTACTAAAAAACAGTTTAGAAACTTGACGTGACTGAAAGTGAAAGTCTACTGTTCTGTAACACCTTCTTTTTTTTTCGGTGTCAGGAGAGTTGAAAGAACACTTAACCACAAGTACGCAGCATCAAGTACACACCGGCACACAAACGTGCTTCTCAAAATGAGAACAGCTCCGGTGTTGATTCACACATGTTTGTACACACACGTGGCATGGAGAGCAAGCGTTTCCCTCACCTCTAAATATAGACATAAGCCTGCAGCGGGGCACTGGCGTCCACGTCACGGGGAAAAGAAATAGTTGCACTAAGGAGCAGTGATGCAGACGCACGCACATGGTGCCCATTGACTCACACCAGCCCCCGACAGATGGTTAATGGGGATTAGTGCAAGTCACATGACAAGAAGAATCTGCTATGGCCCCATTCTCAGTATTTTACATTTAAACGGCTGGTGCTATAAAAGTTACTTTTATATTCCCTCTTCTGGTGTGCCTTCGAGTTGGGGGATTTGCCAGCTGGCAGGGTGGAATGATGATTTGGGGGGGGGGGGGGGGCAGCAAAGCCCCCGCTCACTGCCCGTGTCTACTTGGCTCAGCACCTCGATCAGATGGCCTGAATTAAGAACCCACCCAAAATCCCATCATGTATGTTTTTAGTGGCCCATTTCAGGAATATTTTCTGCCAGGCATGTTTTCATGCCGCGCAGGTTGCAACACTGCTGGATGCTGCCCAAAGTACACCAACGGATTAGATGTACTAGACTCTGCACTCACACGTGAATATTGGTGAAGTAGCACAATGCAATACAATGAGAGCAGACCTGGGCTGCGTGCCAGATGCATTTAAGATAAAAAGTAAACGACGCACCTAAGCCCAGCCCGATCCATTATGAAGCCATTTGATGCAAAAGAACACTGACTCCTCCCAAAGACGGTATCATAGTCTTTTCACCATCTAGCCAAAGGAAGGCTAATCAATCGGATGACGGGCTACTCCCGCAAGGGAGCTGGGACATTTTTAACCACCTGCGTTTGAGTTCTATTCTTGTCCAGCCGCTTTTAGATTTGTGGTGGCAGGTCTGCACTGGCCCTGCGGCCCCCCCCTTGCTGCATCATGCTGTGAGGCCATGTGTTTTCACATTTCCTTGACTCGTTCACTTATAGCCTCAGAGCCAGATTTGGGGGCGTAAAAGTCATTCGCAAGTGATGTGGGAGAATTCAACCTTGCCGCTAAAGTGCATGAACACAAAGCACTAAAAAAGAGATTCCCTCACAAGGAGGAGAAAGTGGATTGAGGTAGATTAAGTAAATGGACACAACATCCATCCAATCGATCCGTGATGGAGTGCTGTGCTGACTAAAGCCCACCCTCAAGCCGCGGTGAGTGAGGTGAAGAAAAACAGCAGGAAACTCACCCCATGCAGGGATTCTGCAGGACCCCCATTATCCTCTGGATGCGGTCCATGGCCACACTCTCTTGAAAAGTGCTGAGGCCTAAAAAGAAGAACATACAGCTTAAACCCTTTCTTTCACACGCAATGCCAGCTTATTGTTTCTGACAGACCACGCTACGTCTGCAAGACAGATGGGTTCTTGTGAAGCATGTGGGAGGACAGACTTGCTGTCTCTGTGGCCAGGAAGTCCGGTGTCATCCATAGCCCTTGCATTGACAGCGGTCCCTGAGAGAGCCCCTATAAGCAGGTCTGCCTTGTATGCAACCTGTTTTCTAGCACAATAGAACTTTTACGTGCCCAATATTGCTAAGACCATCTGTCTGCATTTTACAGTAATTTGTGTGTCAACCAGCCACTATGCATCAACATTTCAGGAACAGGTTTTTTTCTGTCCACATCGAAAGTGAAAATGCTGTACAATGTAACAGTAAGTCAATCGGAACATTGTGTAGGTGGTTCTCTGTTTGCACGTGTAACACTACGAACAGTAATACCATTGCAGCATTTTTATGGTTTTACGTTTGACTTGAGGGGAGCTTGAGAGGTTTCCTTACTTTAACAATTAGTATCTCTTTGTCTAGGTTTGATGTTTAATATGCATGAGGAGTGTGATATTAATGCTGTGTAAAATGGGAAGTGAACAGTGTCACCTGGCTAGTTAGGACCAAATATGGACATCTTTTAATTACACTTTGTCATCTGGTTAGGACACAAATTTTAAACTACTTGTATGAACAGTTACAATAAAAACACATAAAACACCGAGTCAAATGTTAGAATATTTTATCCCACTAGTCTGGGAAGCAATGAGTCAGCCAATCCAAACTCTTGTGCTTATCTCTAAAGGGCCTTTGGTATTTCAGTCAAGGTCCTTGGGTATTTTTGGAGGTGTGCGGTTTGCACTGCTTTAGACATGCGTCTCTCAACCATACAGGTTTTATTATGACTAAGCGATGTAACATGTGCCACCAGGAAATGATGTGGTTAAAATGAGAGCCTCATTTCATGTGTATTCATGATGCATCTCAGTCCCAAATCTCATGACACACTTTTCGTACCATGGCCTGCTGCCTCTAGTTTGGCTGTTCTCCTTGAAGACTGTAACTAGGCAAGGTTTTGGATATGCGGAAGACAAATGAAGATTACTCACGTTCTCTGTATCTGCCTGAGCGGAGGCCATTAAGGATCGAGGACAGTGGGTGAATGTAACACTGCAGCTCCAAGCACTGCAAAACAAAGAGCATCATTCAGCACTTCCTGCAGTTATTTCATCTTGAGCTTTTCACGTTAAAGCAATTCTCGAACATTTCCAGAATTTTGATGTTTTCGTTTCAGGAGGTTGAAGGGACACTTTGCCAATAACCATAGACATAAAATACATCATGCTAGGACATTACTTTGTACGGCTCATCTTTTCCAGAAGAACAACCGCACTGTGATACAAAACAAAGTGACTCATCTGCTCTCTCACACATTTGTGCAAATGTAATGGAATGAGTTATCACTGCAATTCTACAAAGTAGAGGAAAACATGAAGTTTCTTCATTCAGTGGCCTCGTGTGACTCATTCACATTTCACCTAGTAAGAACACACGGAGGAGGGGTCTTCCTGGAAGTGGTTCTGCTTCGAATATCTTTTTTTCAAATTGATTCTGCTCGTGTGGAGATAGATCATGTAGGAGATAAGGCTGCTTTTTAGAACACCATGTTCCTTCCCTGGCATGCCAACTACTCAAAAAGTGGCACGTCTCACCTTGCAAGCAAACAGCCTGTCTTTCTCCATTTGTTCAGGTGTAAGCTGCCTTTCCCTTTGCTCCGCAACCATGGAGCTGCATGTTCTCTTCAGCGCCTGCCTCTTTTTGCCAATAGGGCTCTCAGGGCACCGGCTGTAATTGGTCCGAGCCTCTTGTCCCAGGTGGCAATGGCCACAGTCTTCGCTGTAGTCGGAACTATCGCAGCTAGAAGGAGAACTTCCCCAAGAGCTCATGTTCTCTTTGTCCATTACCTCCCCTTTATCTCCATTCTTCTTTGAGAGCGACTGGCAAGTTTGGGTCCCCTGGATGACCCCTGAGGAGGGGGATTTTGGCAAGGTGGTTTGTCCCTGCGCTTTGGTACAGTCTGGTTCTAACTCAATATCGTCCTCATCGTCACTGGCCAGCCAGTCAATGGAATAGTCCGAATCTGAAGCTGACATCTTAGGAAGCAGGGTCTAACCAGCACGGACCATCACTGACCTGTGGGGGGAAAAAGGGAGTACTTTAATCTCAAATTTCCAAAAACGTTAATAATAAAACACCATCACACAATACAACACGAGTTGGCTTGAAACTGTAAAAAGGAGAAAAATGTGCTATCTTGCATGAATATAAAAGCAAAAACCATCTTTTTTCTGAGCCATTAGTGAGATTCAAAGTCATGCAGATACCTGTGGTTCAAAATCACTACTTAAGCATGCATCTTCAATCAAACCCTAAATTCACGTGCGCTCAGACAAACGTGTTTTCCAGACACACCACCTGAGTCCCACACGGGTACTAAAGATAAACAACGGCCATAAAAATGACTGCTGTTCCACAAACAGTGACGAAAACTCACGAAACTGACATTTACGTCAATAACACCAATTCTTCCGTACACTAACAGAACCAAAACAAAACCTAGGCGACATCATATTTGTTTAGATGTATAAATGTTTTTTTTTGTATGCAAATATGGTTGCAAGACCTTTATTTATTCAAAACTGAGATGTTTGAAATATGATTTTGTGCCGCAGTCTGTTTGAAACATGTGTCTTGTGCAGGGCTTTGTTCTGATTGCACCTAATTGAAAAACACTTGAAAATGTAGCCGTCCAGAACTAGAAAGGCTATGATGAAGCAGGTGGCATCAAAAAAAGCACACATTCAAAGGCCTGTTTGTTTATTCAATGAGACCCGAACGCCGCAGCCATGGTGACCACCATTTGACACAGAACAAAGGACCTAGAAATAAGCCGTTTTATAGTACCATTCCTTCTGAGGCCTTTTATTAATATTAATAAGATTCGTGCATGACTAGTTTGTGCCTAAATGCACATAGCGCTTGCTGGTTACGTGTAAAAGTTAATGATTTTGTGGGCTTGCTTTTAAAAGAGGGTGATTTGAAAATAGTCCAGGAACACACAAATGTGCTGCTTTGAGCATTAACAGTAATTACATTTTTTTTGTATCTTGTATTATCAATACCATCAGTTCTTGGTAATTCATAATAGACAGGCCTTGAGGAATACACATAAAAGGAGTGTTTACAACATCATGTTTAATGAGGCAAGCCATGAATCTTTGCTAAAGGCACACGCCGCACAGAAGTAAATGCTTTTAGCTTTCTCTAAGGTTGCTGACCACTTTTTTTTTTAAGGCGGAGGGCTTCTCATGAATCAACAGGACGAGGTGTGCATGATGCACATTCGTAAAATGACATATTTATGACTGAATTGATAATAAAAAAAGGCTGTACTGTCAGGTGATCCAAAACGTGACTGCTGTCGTAACATCTAAATTATTACTACTATAGCATTTACTGTCAGTTATTATAAAAGTACTGTTTTCCAGAAAAACACATTAATCCATTAACTCCTCTTATAGCACAGTGCATGCATTAAAAACTTCCTTCACTGCACACAGCACAAAGAGATCGTTTCATCTCACTTATATATAGACAGATAGGGTACATAAATGCACAATGCACTACATAAACTGTGTATGTAACACAGTGTGAAAACATTTTCAGATTGCCTAAGCACATTCACTCGGCCATTTAATCCGTCCATCAGCTGCTCGGTATCATTGCAAACAAATGGACTGCTGAGCCAGAGTTCTGCCCTCTGCCAATAAAGCCACATTATGTAATAGCTCTACCTCAAGCACGAGACTAATTGGCTTTATAACACTCACAAAGATCAGCCTTTCCAAATGGACGTAATTGCTGACCAGCTTTTTCCTGTCAACGCCAAACTTGAAATCAAACAAAGCGAACAAACTACTCTTTCATGTCGAAAAACTGCCTACAAGTTTTGGGGGCACGCGGATGAAAAGGCCCTTTATTAGTTTGCGGTAACCGATAATTCGACAAAACAAAGCCAATCATTGAAAGCTTGCGTGTTTACGTTTAGCTCCCAGTATAAATGCAGACAAAGCGGGCACGTGACTATTATTTAATAGCGACATCCAGCGCAAATATGCATGTAGGAAGTCATGTAACCGATACGCGTTTCTTGTAAGCCTGCCGGTAATATCGGCTGCTTTGCGCGACGTCTATATTAACATTAAAACGGCTCCTGAATAAAACAAAAGCCGTATGAATTAATGTACCTGTCTGATAACTGAGGGTGGGGCCCTCACGATGACTAACACCTTAATACAGCCTACCAAGACAAGCGAATTTGCACTTATAAACATAACAGCATTTATATATTAAAACGAATAGTCCGATAATCGATACGAAAAAAAGAGAAATAACCCCCTGCTATTTCCAAACATTAAAAATCGTGCTAACATATAAGCTGCATTCAATACTATTAATAAGTAATGTTTAGATTACAATGAAACAAATGGTTTCCTCCGCTTTACAATAGGCGGACGCCTCGCGCAGCTTAATGTAACATGTAACGTTACATTAAGCTTCCTATAAGCGTGCTCTTCCTTTGTCCATGTCATTTTTCCTCCACAAAAACACACAATCATAAGCGATCGCTGCTGTTTAAAACGCGGGTCCTACCTCAAGCCGGATGGGACGAATGGTCGCACTGTCCTTTGTTTTAGCAGTATATACAAAGACAAGCCGATGGAGCCTCTGTTGAGAGGTGTACGTGGTTTCAGTGATGTAGACCCGCAGTTGTGTGGCCCCGTGTTACTTCTCCCAAGGCAACGTGTCTGAGAGGGCGGGTGCAAAAACGCAGGGCTTTCCGATTTGTGCGTCCAGACCCGAATCTGACAAATAGAGTTTGAGTTGGAAGCCAGCTTCGGCTGATAGGGGAGACGAGCTTACATATTAAAATGATATGTAAATTGACAAAACACGTGGACACGCGGATCGGTTTCATTCCAACAGGCGGACAGAATGTCAACTCCGAGAGCTTTTTTTGTGTTGTTCACAGTAACTTTTTTTTTTTTTATATACCTCATTAGCTCGGATGGGATGACGCCACAGATACACCTCCCTCTCATGTGTTAGGGTTAGGTCGCTTTTAAAATGTAAGATGTTTGATTAGCACGGTGGGGGATTTGTGAGGATCTGACCCCTCTAATTAAAGGGGCCACCTCTTACAGAGAAAGTAAGAGTATATATTACACGTATAATTGCTTCAACGTTTTCATACATGTATGAGCAGCAGAAATAATAACCACAAAAACAGACATGCTGCTGGTGCTAGGATCTGTTGCATGAGGTACGTTTTTAAAAAATACACTTTATTATACATTTACATATCTGTGTGTTTTGTTTTGGAAATATTTTAGATATCAGTGTTTAGCGAACTGCGTTAAATTGGGCTAAAACTGCCAGCAAATAAGTAAAATAAATTACTGGACGATACTTTTACGTTTTGTTGTAAAAAGTAAATCCCAAAATACGCATTTTGAAGCAGTTCGTTAGCTAGATAAGACGTTTGGGCTGTGAGTCTGTACAGTTTACATTGTAGAACAAAACAAAAGTGTTGTAAAGTTATGTTTAACACAAGCTTTATTTTCATTAGAAAAGAAAAAACTGATGCCTTTTGTCATAGCCTTAAATTGAATAATTTAAGATATGTTAAAAGTTATTATATTTGTTTAAAATACTCTTCTAAAAAAACAAACAAACAAAGGGAACACGATGTAACTCCAAGTCAACGCTGATTGACAATCAATTTCACATGCTGTTGTGTGAATGGAATAGACAACAGGTGGAAATGATAGGCAATTAGCAAGACACCCCTAATAAAGGAGTGGTCCTGCAGGTGGTGACCACAGACCGCTTCTCAGTTCCTAAGCTTTCTGGCTGGTGTTTTGGTCACAACACCAAGATTGGCAGATTGGCCACTGGCGCTCTGTGCTCTTCACAGATGAAAGCAGGTTCACACTGAGCACATGTAACAGATGGGATAGAGTCTGGAGATGCCTTGGAGAACGTTCTGCTGCCTGCAACATCCTCCAGCATGACCGGTTTGGCAGTGGGTCAGTAATGGTGTGGGGTGGCA
>JAUMHI010000074.1:9638234-9677894 GCA_032359435.1 Enteromius unitaeniatus | reverse complement strand
ACTTTTTTTTCTTCCTATTTTTTTCCTTACAATTTTGAGGAAAAAAAAGTTTGCAAGATATAAACACAGAATGTAGATTTTTTTTTTGTTTCTTCCATGCAATGAACAAAAAAAAAGATAATTATTACTTTTTATGTCGAAGTTTCTAAATTAAATTAAATTAAATAAGTAAAAAAAAAATATTTAAAAAGAAAGTTAAAAATGTTAAAAACTGTGTCACAACAGAAATGGAAATAGAACATATTACATTGTGGGATACATATTTTAATGCAAGAATACAACCATAAACGTAGCATGCTAGTATGCTGAACATTTCATTATTTTCACCATCAACACAGACTGTCTTTACTGTATTAATATTCTCACACAACATCCAGTCATCTGAGGATGTTTCATATTACATAAGAGTCCATCTATCTTTCTCAGTTCCCATAGTTATTCGGTTCTCAGGCAGGCCATCTGATCTGAGCATCACAGACCTGTTTATAAATGTCATTATGAAACAGGATCTGTCAGCAGCAGACAGAGAGATGTGTTTATCTGACACGAGCAGCAGCAGACACAGGGCCCGTGTGGATTGGCATAAGGTGGTGCCCTGAGCTTCAGCCCTAGACATTCAGGGCTCATGCTCACCGTGTTACTTGGGTTTACAGATGAAGAGAGCCAGAGCAGCCTGCAGACTTCACTAAACTTTCCATATAGCTCGTAAAAAAAGCATGTTCAGAAAAGAAATATGGCTGCAGCCGTAATGGTACCATGTTTGAACTGGAGAGGGTTACTGCGAGTAACAGAAAAGAGTGTGTAAATGTTTGTAAAAATGTAAACATTGTCAAAAAAGGGTTTTTTATATTTTTATGTCAGCCCATTTTAAGGTCAGAAGCTTCATGTTTTAGAATGGTGAATCAGCTTCATTCAATCTATTATAGTGACATTTTGAGGAACATTTATCATTTTAAGGAAAGGAATGTAGAGAGGTACATTTAAATCTTTTGTTAATATTTTAAATATTTTAATATTTTAAAGTTATTATATTTTGTGTTTTTGGTTTTAGCTAAACTTTTAGTAAATGTATTGTTTTTGACAATTATCCCAATTATTATTCATTATGTCTATTTAGTTTTTTATTATGTTTTAAAATTAAGTTAATTGCCGTGACAACTAAAACATTTTAAACATTTTTTTATATATATATTTTACCTAGTTTGAGTTTTATTGACATTAACAAAAAGATTTTTATTGTTTTAGTTTTAGTTTACTATAATAACCCTGATATATTCTATCATATATAAATAATTAAACAAATAATAAAAATATTTAATAAAATGCTAATAATTTGTATGTTTACATATATTTACTTTTAAATATATCTAATCATTTAGAATAAATATAATTAACTACATTTCAGATGTTTAAATAAAATTGAAATTCTATTATCTAAATGCATGTTAAGGGCCTTATTATGAAAAATTCCTCATTTAAATTATTCATTTACAATTACAAGGTTTTTTATTTTATTTTTTGTTCATGTTTATTTTGTTTACATTACTAATATATTTTATTTTTAGTTAACACAATATGAATTATGAAAGTAAAAATTTAACATTACAATATTAAACATTAAAATATTAATAAAACGCTAATAATATTGAAATATTTTTGTGTGTATTTACTTTGAAGTATATAGTTTATATACTCATTTAGAAATAATATACTTAAAGTGGGCATCAATTAAAAAATCTTTTATGTAAATGCATGTCAGTGATCTCTTATTATGAAAGATTCATCAATTAAATTTTCTATTTTTGCACTTTCTGATCATGTAATTTTTAAGCTAAATTTCTCTCATATATGTGTGTGTGTGTGTGTGTGTGTGTATATATATTAGTCTGAAAATCCATTGGATGTGCAGCATAATTATGATTAAAGGGTGTGTCAGCATTGGGACTTTGATCTGGTAAAATATGAAATTTCTTATTTTAATGTTTAGTTCCTTGTATTAAAAGTTGTGAGTCCTAGTTAAAGAGCTCCACATCCACTTCTCACTGCCACGGCAACAGTAACGAGAGCTTTACATAAGTCTCTCCTTTTTTTTTTTTTGATTGGGCTGTTACTCTCATAGACTTGCATAACTTCAGGAGGCCTACACCAGGGCTGTATTTCTTTTGTTTGGATTTCGTCCCAAATTTCAAACATTAAAAATGGCCTGGCTCAGATCCAGTTTCTGGGTTCTGTGGGATAGCCTTGAGACTTGGTGGCAGAGAAACCAAACCGGAGTTTTCTTTCAAACATGCGTCCTGCTGAGCAAAGAAAAAAAAGAGAAACACTTTTCATAAAGGGATGTGAACCAGCTTTGTTTACAAAACCCTCAAGACTGTCTCAACCGTTGCTGTCCTTGCTTTACGCACAGTGCTTCAGATCTTCGGATCCTGTACACATTTTAATTTACACATTTATGAATAGCTAGTTGTATTGAAGTAGTTGTGATGTTTCCCTAAGGAAAAAATTAGATCTCTTTGATTTTGCATAGACAGCAAATATAGATATAACTGTAGGTCTCCAGTGTTTCTTTCCTTGCTGTGATAGCACTGACGTCTCATTTATGGGAATGGCTTTTCTTTGTAATTCCAATATTAAATTAGAATTAGAATTTAAATTGTGCAATTAAATTGTGTTCTTACAGTTCTTAGGAAAAAATGTCAACTTTGAGATATAAATGTGAGTTTAAGTTCATGTCTCACAGTACTGTTTTTCTTATGGCCACAAAATAAAATCTGATCATTTAAACTATTTTTGCAATTCTGAGAAAAAATTGGAACTGTAAGATACTGTATAAATGATTTTTTTGCGCAATTGCAAGTTTTTAATGGCACAATTCATACTATTTTCTCAATTCTTAAAAAAAGGTCAATATTGGAAGACGTAAACTTGAAATTTTGAGGAAAAAAGTCAGAACTGACTTCTGATTTTCTTGCAATTTCAAGTTTACATTGAATTACAGAATTCTGAGTTTAAATCTCACTGTTGTTATTTTCCAATTCAAACCTTTTCCCTCTTGAGAGGAATTAAGAAATAATGGCAAGATGAAAACTCAATTCTGAAACTTTCCTCACAGTTCTGAATTTAAATCAGAATTTTGAGTTTGCATCTCGCAATTCACAATTGTTCTCCTCATAACTATAATTTAAAATCTTCCAGTTCAGTTTTTTTTACTTGCTGCAAAATAAATAAATAAATAAATATCTTACGTTTTCTGTATTGGTGACTTTTATCTGACAATTTTAGCTGTTGAAAAAAAAAATTTTAATTGTGAGATAAAAACTCTAATTTATATTTGTAGATTTTTATGACATAAAAAGTCACATTTAGCCTACCTATTTTTTTCAATTATTTGTAATAAATAATTAAAACAGTTCCACGGGATAAGGATGAAACTTTCTAGTGTGCATGTGTTAAACATTTGTGTTTGTGCATGCTCTCACATGAAGTCTATAAATTGGCCTGTACACATATGCGAGCAAATGTGTAAAAACAAACCCTTTGGCCTTTATGTATTGAAATATGCACAAATGTAAATGAGTAACAGCAGAGGAGGTGTTTATTAGTGAACTTAACGATTTCGGGCACAACTCATATGAACAATTTTTATGTTTTTTTTGGTTCCCCTCTTCACTTTTACTTTCACTTAATGGACAAGAACATAATTTTAGAAGAAAGTCTGATTCCACAGTGATTTGCTTCAGGAAGTGATTTGAATAAGACAAAGCAGTAGGGGGGGAGGTGTTAGGGCAGCGTGAGACTGAAACTCATGCGGAGAGACGTGACAGACGTGTCTGAGAGGTTCTGTCTCTGCTCATGCGATTGCTGTGTCTGTCTAGGGACGGCCCTGCGAGGGGTTATGCACTTTCTCCAAATACACGTGACATGTTGCCCCTGTCTCAGTCATTCCTCCCCCTGCTCTCTCCTTCTTACCCTGGCTGTCTCTCAGAGTTTCTTATCTTATTCTCTCTGTCTTTCCTCTGACTGAAATCAGCACACATGGATATAAACACACACACACGCTACGCTAGCGTCACTGCTGTCTAACTACATCAGAGGCTCGAGTGAAACCAGGGAATGTTAAACTTGTACAGCTTGGAAGAAATTAGTTCACTTAATGTATACCACATGTGCTTTACCAACCTAAGACGCCTGGCTTTGTTTTGCCAGTCTTTAAAATAGTGTAGATTATAAAGATTTACAGCGTTGAAACTTGTGTATTCACAATCTAAGAAAATCCTTTTTGTCAATATTTCTTCTATGACAAATCGTCTGATAAATCAAGAATTGAAGGATGCGGGGCAAAAAATGGCCGGGAATCATGACGGTAACCTGCAGAGGCACATTCAGTGTAAACATCCAATATATTGACCCGACGAGCAATAAAAGATCAGCATCTACAGCAGATGGACTCTGGATGCAGTCATAGGGAAAACCTGAAGACACTACATTATTACACGGCTATTTACCAACATATTTTATACCGCATTTTTAACTAATTTTACTTTTGGTTTTAAGACACATGATGTAGCTACAAATAACACAAACAAATTGTTTTAATCATTCGTAAATATAATAGTAAACATGTTATTAAACACACACACACACGGCTCTGTTGAAAATGAAGAGCTTGCCCTGTATCTCTCCCCTGTGGTCTCTCCTGTGGCGGATTGTCCTGCAGGGAGAAACGGCGCCCTGGATGTCAGTGGATGATGCGCACGGCCTACGAACACGGGACGCTCAGCTTTCACGATGTGAAACGTAAAAATGTGGGAAAAAATCAAAGAAATTCTCTTTTTTTATTGTATTTTTGCCGTATCGAAAACATACCGAACCGTGACACTACTGTATCGTATCGAACCGAACCGTGATTTTTGTGAACCGTTACACCCCTAAAACACACACACACACACACATTTCTATATTTTTTATATTTGATATTGTATCTAATTATATTTAATATATAAACATATATTTTTCATTAAAAATATACATACATGTGTTTGTATTTATATATACTTAATAAATATACACAGTACATATGCATACATAATACATATTATATGTAAAGAAAAACTTTTATTTTGGGTGCAATTAGTCACGATCACTAATTCTTATACATATGCATAGTATATTTAAGTGTTTTGTATTTTATATATATATATATACACACACACACACACACACACACACACAAAGACACACACATATAAATATATATAATATAAAATAAAATAAGTAAAATAGTATTCTATTGTTTCAAATATTTAGTTACATAAATAATGTGTGTGTGTGTGTGGGTGGTGTGTATCTGTTCTGAGGTAAAGTAGTTCCTCATACATTTGTCTGTCAGCTAGAGTGTTTATTTTGGACCCTGTTTGTACATTTTCAGATTACTGACCCAGCTCTTGCCAAAACACTAACCAACTAGGTCATGCTGACCCAGGAGTTGCAGAGAGAGCATAAAAGGGAACTGAAGGTGAGTTGGGAGGGAAGCCGTTTCTGGGGTCTGATCTCACTGCCCAAGGTGAGGACAAACTTTTTCTTTGCTTTCCTAATTTTATCTTCACCTTGCCCCCTCATTACATTAACCCTTCCATTAAAGTCATCATTCCCCAGTCAGAAGCTAAAACTTGGCGTGCAAGTGGTTTTACGCTACCAATTAGGCATCCACAGACCAAGCAGGAATGTTTGAGCCCACAGTTAATCATAGAGGACTTCAGCCGTTAACAAAGCTTTGGTTTTCCATCCTTATGAAGTTCAGGATGTGCTTAAGTTTGTTGTGCAAGAGTCTGTATATCCTATTGAGGTTTGGTGTCGGGAGGATGATGACCCGGTTGGTTTTTGATAGACTGTGGTTCAGTCTGGCCCTAGTCAAGCCTCATTTCTGAAGAAACACTGCAGCAGGAGAATGTGAGAATCAGTCATCTGGGATTAGGACACATCTGTCTTCAGAGTTAGAAAGACACATTTGAGCCAGCAGAAGCTTTGGTGGGCTGAATTAATTGCACCACAAAAATGTAAGTTTTAAAGCCCCGATTTAATCCTCAAAATAAATAAAAAAAGTACAATACACTATTAAGTAATGATTCCTAAGGCTCTTTTATTTTCACTAAAAAAAAATTATTTCGTAGTTGCGAATTTTGTTGTCTGTCGTACAGTGATACTAAATATCACCAGTTACTGTTTTCACAATTTTCATCTAATTATGACTTTATATTTCACAATTTTTAAATGGTAAATTCTTTATAGCTTTATCGTTTTTTTTGTTTGTTTAAAATTTCGTGACTTTAAATGTTGCAATTACGAATTAGTTTCTAGTAAATTGCAAACGTTTATGTCTTTAAATCTCATTATTGCAATTTTCTTTCTTGTGAAGTGTGACTATATCTTATGATGTGTCTTTGTATCTCATTACGGACACTTTTCTCTCATAATTGCGACTTTTCTACAATGTGACTTCACATTTTGCAGCAGCGATTTTGTATCTCGTTAAAATGCAGCTATATATTTTGCAATATCTTTATATAATGGCAACTTTTCATTTAATCACGGCCCTATATCAAGCACTTTGACTTCAAACCTGACAATTGCGAAATTGTTTCTTGTAAATGTCATCTCTATATTTTACAGTATGTCATGTAGAATCGTGACTTAAAATCGTACAATTGTGACTTTATTTGTTAAATATTGCGACTATATATTTTACAATGTCTTTATTTATTTTTTCTTTTAATTGCGGCTTTATATCACACACCATGATTATAAAACCTTACAATTGCAAATTTGTTTCTTTTAAATGTCATCTCTATATTTTACAGTATGTCATTATATCTTAAATGTCAACTTTTTCTCGAATCGCAACTTAAAATCTTATAGTTGTGACTTTGTTTCTTGAAAATTGCGACTGTATATCTTACAATGTGTCTTTGTAGCTCAATATGGCCACTGTTTTCTCATAATTGCAACTTTGTATGTTAAAATTTGACTTCAAGTTTTATAGCTTTTATAGTCTTATTTTTATGTTTCATTATGGCAGCTTTTTATTTTAATTGCAACTTTATATCACAAACCATGATTTAAAACCTCACAATTGCGAATTTGTTTCTTGTAAATGTGTATATTTCACAGTGTGTGTTTGTTTATATCTTAAATGGCAACTTTTTCTCAAAACGTGACTTAAAATCTTTTTGACTAAAAACAGTTGTGACTGTTCTTGTGACTGTATATCTTACATTGTGAAGATATACTTTTTGTATCTCAAAATGGCAACTTTACATTTTACATTCCAACTGTGATTTCACTTCTTATTTAAACAATATCTTAAATTTACCTTTTAGTTTTTATTTAAAACACACTTTCATATAATCATTTGTATTTACAAAGCAACCTGATAAGCTTTCAGTTCTTAAAGGTGTAGCATTTTAATCTCACACAAGAGTCATACGGGTGTAGAAAGACTTGAGGTTGGCAAATAACGTGAGATAATTTTCCCACTTTGATGAAATAAGTTATGGAGAAACAGTTACTTCATGCTAACTGCTGAGTACTTCGTATCTTGTCTCTGCCAGTTATCTTGAGATGGCAAAGGGCTGATCTGAAATCATAAATCACGTGCAGTGGAAATACCATGCTTTAGTTCTGCAAATGAAAGAAATGAATTGTGGGAGAAAGGCTAAACTTTGACTTTGTAATCTGATTCTTTTAGCCTAATATGGGGGCCGGTTCCGATAGGTCAGGGTCACTAGATTTAAATCAACACCTTAAAACTGTGGATGACCCAAATAGCCAGCATTGCTTTGTAAAGAATGGCAAATACTGGAGGAGTGATGGGGGATGGGGTTTCTGACGTCAATGAGCCCGTGCCAGAAATGCGCTTGTGCATGTGTGTGCATGTGTGTGTACGTGGGTGTGTGTAGGCATAAACGCCTGAGTGTGTGTACTGTTTCCATGTGAGTGTCTGGGAGAGATAACACACAAACGAACCATTCTGTGACTTTGTGTGTGTGTATTTGCTCCAGAAGCTGCAGTCTCAGCAGGGAACACGGTCAAATTTTAAGTACACCCTACTGGAATTTGAGGAGACAAAGCCCATTTTTCCTGCTCTAAACAAAACCTGCATGACGCAGGATTACACGAGACACCACTGGAAAATTCAATTGTTTAGAGGGGTTGTTGTTACATTAGATGTGCTAACACTTCATCATAAGCTTAGCTGTAATTGTACACCACTATAACCTGTATAACCGTGTGATACAATCCATCTGATAACAAATGCACACAACATTTCTTCTGTAAACGTCACCTCTTAAATGACACATATAAAAAAAATTTAAATAAATAAAAATAAATAAATAACTTTGAAACATTATATATAAACATATTTAAAATATACTTTACGTATATTTATTCATATTTATTCACATTGCAAAAGTATTATTATTCCTCTAATTATTTTAATTTTATTATAAATTAGATTTAAAATAATAATAATCCGTTTAGATTGTAAATAAACTATATATAAAATGTTATGTAATTAATTTAGCAATTTAAATAATATTTTACTTTTATACATACATATATATATATATATATATATATAAATATATAAACCTGAATTTTTAAGGGATCACAAATTTTATGGCATCGCCTACCTTTTTTTTTCTTTTTTTTTTTATTAATATGTGACATTATACATTTTTATAAGTACCTCACTGCATGATTTAAGATGCTAATGTAATATTACAAATTTTAAGTAGTGAAATCTTTTTTAAATATATTAATATATATTAATATATTATGTGATATTCTACATTTATATATATTTAATATGAAGCATGATACATAATTGCATGGACAATTAAAATGCTAATGTAATATTAAAATCCTAAGTGTTAAAACATTTGTTGTTATTTACAGAAGCACAGATTAGCGTGTGAAAAAGCACAGGAAGCAAGGACGGCTAATTACACAGAGATAAGGAGTATCTAATTTCCAGAGGAAATGTGTGCAGGCTATTTGTGAAAGGATCTGTGCATTCACACAAAGAACAAAGAAGTAAAGAATTTAAACCTATCTGACTGCTGCCTCTTTCATTCATTGTAACGTCTAAGGAGGGAACGGAGACGTTACATATGGGAACAGACCCGTGGAAAAGGCCATGACCCAGAGGCCGCATTACGCGAAGACCCCCATGCCAACAGGCAAGCGTGCCTGCAGAGGAGTCTGCAAGTAACCTTCCCAATGACTTGCCACTTGTAACTGAAGCAGTTGGTTAGGGATGCAGAGCACAAGTTTCTAACTTTCTACATGTGGAATTTAATCAATAAGACTATGGATATAATTGAAGGGAAACATGGCCTTCTGGCTGACCGTGGAATATTGAGATTTTGTAGCCACAACCTACTGGGCGAAGGAGACCAAGTAGGAGCACAGTCAGGAGCTACTCCACTTCTAGCTCTGACTGCAGGTCAGGAGGACTCCGGTTCGCTTAGTAGGGGAACAACTGAGAAAAACACATGGATCCCAGCAGTCTTACTGTCTTACTGAAGACATGGACAAGGACACAGCCTCTATGCGTAGGTCGTAAAACCTTGCAAAAGTGTTGGGTGTCGACCAGCTGGCAGCCCTACAGATATCTGCTAATGAGGCGCCGTGAGACAACGCATAGGACGAAGCAACACTCCGTGTGGAGTGGGATCTCAATCCTAAGGGGCACGGCTCTCCTTGATATTATATAAGCCAGGGAGATGGCATAAACCACCCAATGGGCCAACCTCTGTTTGGAGGCAGCATTCCCTTTCTGCTGACCACCACAGCAGACAAAAAGCTGCTGGGAGCATCTGAAGCTCCGAGTACGGTCTACGTAGAGGCGCAATGGGCAGAGCTTGCAGGTTCACTACCTGATCGCAGAAGAGCGTGGTAGGAATCTTAGGCACGTAGCCGGGCCGGGGTCTTAGGATAACAAGAGAATCAACCGGACCGAACTCTAGGCACTCTTTGTTGACAGAAAAGCCTGTAGGCACTCTTTGTTGACAGAAAAGCCTTGTAGTTGTTAGATATTTCAAATCCACTGACTCAGGTGGCTCGAATGGGGCTGCAGGCCACATAGCGTACGAGGTGCGGTCTCTGTCCTAGGGGTGCTCCGGCCCGTAGGAAGGCAGGGTCTGACCACGGGCTAAAGAGGCGCCGACACTCCGGGGAAACGCCAATTTGGAGAGTGCCACGGTGCCATGTCCATCTCTGGACTTGATCGTGTGCCATCGTGAACCAACGCTGAAGCGGTCTCATATGAAGCAAACCCAGTGGCATTAATGCAGCTGTGGTTGCCATATGCCCCAGGAGCCTCTGAAAAGTTTTGAGAGGAACCGCTGTCTTGTGTCTGAAGATATCTAGGCATTTCAGCATGGCCTGTGCACGCCAAGAAAAGAGATCCTCTGCACAGGGGAGAGTTTGCTCCTATCTTGTTGCATTTAGTCAGCATTACTATGGTGCAGATGTTCTTCTCCCAGACCATTCTCCAGAATTCGTTCACAGTGACGGGCAGTGGACCCTGAGCTGCTATAAACTCTTTTCTTGAATTGTAACCCTGATCAAAATAAAAAAAGAAAAACATGCTTAGACATGACTAAAAATATTTCAGGAAATTTCACTTCTGTTTATATACTCACTGGGATGTAGTTGGCAACGATATAGTCATCAAAGGGACCGCCACACACTGATAACTTTACTCTTGAAGCATCATCTGATCAAGGCCAGCATGATGCAATTAGTATCAGAAAGTAGTTATTATTATTTAAGAACTAAAAATTCTGCAACTGATTTGTGTATAAAGTTACATTGTAGCATCATACCTGTCATGTTCTGCTATATTACAAGAATGCTTATTGTGGTATTGTAGTTATGCAACTTTAGCCAACAGTTAACAAATAAACCTATGCATCTTGCAGAAGAAAAAGTTGCAAAGTTGTAGTTGTGCTGGCTGTCTGCCTCGGGAAATTAACTATATTAAAATGTATCTAACTTTGTGCAATGTGACTTCAGTGTGAATAGTTCAGGTACAATCCATCAGACAGCTAGACTGAAGCCTGGGAAAACTCACATAATTTTTTTAGTACAACATATGCATGCACAACAGATCTCTCGAGTGAGCTACTATCAGCCAGTCATCGAGATGAGAGGGAGAGAGGATGTGGATGCCCATCTGCCACAGAGGGGAGAGGGCACCCTCTGTGACCTTCGTAAAGACACAGGGAGAGAGGGACAGGCCAAAGGGTAGGACCTTTTACTGATATGCTCGACCATAGAAAGCAAATCGCAGATGGGGTCTGCGATTTGAAGATCGAAATATGAAAGTACGCATCCTTCAGGTTGATGGCTGCGAACCAATCCTGGGGCCGAATGCATGTTATGATGTGGTTTGGGGTGAGCATTTTGAATGGCAGCCTGAGAAGGGACCAGTTCAAAGCTTGTAGATCCAGGATGGGTCTCAACCCACCGCTCTTTTTGGGCAGGATGAAGTAAGCACCGTAAAACCCGACCTCATCTCGGCGGCAGGACAGCAGGATCCCTGTCCAAGAGGAAAGAGGTGTAGCGAATGCCTCTGTACTGGGCAGGTGCCTGGCGAACTGAATCGTATAGCCGAGGCCAACGCATCAACCACTGCGAGGGGCTGGGAAGCTGTAACCAGGCTCCCAGCTGTGTCGCTAGGGGAATCGAGGGAATGTTGACTGCCGGGCTCACAGTGGGGCAGCCTAGGTGGGAAGCGGGGAGGGGACTAAATCCAGAAGGATAAAGGTCAAGGAGGAAAGTAACACTGCTCTGGGAAGTGCTTACCTGCTCCCCTGGTTTCAGCGCTGGCGACACAGTGCTCCGGATCTGCACCTGAAGAGAAAGAAGAGAGGTTAGATGGGGTTCTTGGGGCACTGGGCCCATAGGTATGGAAAATTGCTCTTTCTGTGAAAATGTGGGTACTGCTGACCCGTGGGTCGATGGCAGCTGAGTGCACAGAAGCTCCCGGCCCTCCTCCAGGAGTGGGAACTGATATGTCATCGTCCCCCAAAGAGCGACCTCCACCACCTCCGAGTTGCCGTGATGCTTCAGGGCCTGGCATCTGAGCAATAGATGTTGCCATCATCTGACCAAGGGTATGTGCGTGACCTTCGTCGCTCGTGGAGTTCCTGCATTGCCCCCTGATCAGGACCGCTCTCGTGCAGCTGTTTTACTGCTTTAGCCTCGCAGATTTGGAGCGTTGCCATTGCATGCAAGGTGGTGGCAGCCTGTACGGCGGCATAGTAAGCCCAGCCCGTTAGAGCGGACAAAAGCTTACATGCCTTGGACGGGAGCCGTGGCATAAATGCACCACAACAGTGAGGCAGCGATCGTGTCCGTCCGATGAGGTGAGGAAACTTCTATACGCAGAAGCACAGTCGGATCGGCATTCCAGAGAACTCAGCGGCAACTCCTTGCACTCAGTAGGTCTATGCTCGCTGGAATGCAAAAAGCTGGTCCAGCCCAGTCAACGCTGTCAGATGAGAGAGAGCATGAACTCATAGTAACTCTTTTAACCCTTGTATGGTGTTCGGGTCTGTGGGACCCATTTTCACTTTTTGTCAAAAGAGAAATGACGCAATTAATTATTTTTTCAAACTCATACTCATTGGCTTTGGCTCATTTTCTGTTAAGAACATATATCAGAACAAATTTTCAATGAACACACACTGTACACCCCCCTACACATTTATATTACACATAGAATCTTCGCGTCCACTGGACCCGGGGCTAATAAAAGAGTGAAAATTTTAGGTCCTGTGTAACTTTACTCTGTCCCCCTATTGTCTGGGCCTGCTATTAGTGTGTGTATGTGTGAGAGAGTCTGAGAGTGAGTGTGAGTGTAAGTTGTGTGCTTCTGCCCCTGCCATTCCCGCATAAGGTTGTAGCAAAGGCTCCCGAAGCAAAACTCTGCAGGTGCACTGCATCCGTACACTCTTATACTCACGTAGTGATGAGGTGCACCTGGATGCAATCTGTGCACACCAATGTTCATTGGCCTTTTCATTGAAGCTCAAAGGCGATTGGTCTCTCATGCAAGTTCCCATATGTAACGTCGGAGTGACTCGACTGAAGGGGAACCGTGCTTTTGTGTTTGTTAACTCTGCCAAATACAAAAACGTACAAAAGCAGCTAAAGACCCTACTAAAAGCATTTGATAGATAAAGATGAGAAAGTTGATTATTAGCTCTCTTAAACGGTAGTTTTGTGTGACAAAAGCAGCTGTGAATCATGACTCATCTACAGCATCTGTGCTATAATACTCAGAATACACAATTGTTTAATCACTATAGAAGGAAAATGGAAAGAAAAGAAACATGAAATGAATCATTTTAAAGAAAGCTCAGACAGCTCCTCTGAATCAACCTGGGGTCAAATGCCTTGCTCAAGTGATCAATAATGAAACAATGATCCCGTTCTGGATCTAAGTAAGCTGCCTGTGTAGGCTGCATCACAGACACACCAACACGTTGACTATAAATGGAACTGCAGTGAAAACTAGATCCATTCACATCCACACCAGAGGATGATAACATTGTTTATTATAAGTGCACTGCCGTTTTGTTATCTGCTGCTTACTACTGTTTAAAGTTCTGTGGCTTCTGACTGGATTGTTCTGAAAGTGACTCCAATGATTGAATTTGTGTTGTTATTATTGTAATTGTAGACTTTTCAATTCACATATTAAAACTATAATGAAAAATGTATGTCGGCGCCTCTTCCGAAAAAATTTATTTATTTATTTTTTTTTACTTGTTGGCTGCCAACATTCACTCTGCGTTAGTAGATTCCCTTATTCGATCGTTCCAAGCTCAAACCGCATCTGTGATTTAAATAATAACAATAATCTATACTTTTACGTGCATGAATCATCATGGGACATCCATTTTAAGTTATGTAGTGTAAACGGAGATTGTTTCTGAACCGCAGAAGAAAACACAAATGTAAATGAGCATCGTTAATATTCTAAAACACTGTTTTAAAACAAAAACTCACTAGTGTAAGAGGCACCTAAAATGCTGTCTAGTGTTTTCAGAAGTCTCAGTTTTCGAGGGTGGAAAACACCTGGGTAGTGTAACCGATAAGCTTTACCATAGCAAAATGTATATGTTTTCCAGCCTTAAAGGAACAGTTCACCCAAAAATGAAAATTCAGCAATTAATTATTCACAATCATGTCTTTCCAAACTCGTAAAGTCTTTGTTCTTCTTTGGAACACAAATTAAGGCGCAGCACGCTTAGCAGCAACATGCTAATTCTATTGTAAATAATGTAATAAATAAGCTCTGCTGTGAACTACATATGATTAGTGCTACATAGCTGCTTATAGTGACTTATGAGGTTCCGAGGTAATGCCTTATAAGTGAGCTCTGTATGTACACAGTCAGATTTGTACTAGTGTTAACAATCAAGCTCCTTTCAAAGACTGTTAATCATTAAACCAACACTAAACCTGATAGTTTGCATATCCAAGCAATATCTATTTTAACGTCCCCTGACCTGACTTTCGACACTTCTGACAATCCCTGATGTGTCGAATAGTAACAAGATCCAGTTTGAACTCTGAGCTGTTGCAGATTTTGAGGTTACTTCTATGAAGGACATGTTCTGGACGTGCAAAGATCAAGGTAATGTTTCACCAACCCACTATCTGGACCAGAACGGCTCTAACGGTTTATTCCAGTTCAGTTTGTGGGCCAAAACGACATTGACTGGTGCCCCACTTCCTCTGCTCGGCCACTTCTTTTCCTGTCAGCCACAAGCTTACTGGAAAAGAGGGACGCAAGACTAAACAGAGTAGCGCTAAATGTTTAAGTGACTCATTGCTTGAATATCAGCCAGTCTAATGTATGTCACATACAGATTCCTAGCCCTCCTCCCTTATGACTAACAAAAACAAAATCATCCATAAAGAATGGCCTTAGGCAGCAGAGACAGATGCGGAATACACCCCTGCAAACCACATCAGCATAAAGCAGCTATACATTGGAATAGGCTGACAATTGTGTCTGTAGGGAGGCACTTGATTTTAGCTCTTTAGGACTGATTGGATCGTGAGTCATTTGGTTGTAGCAAAGGGGTTGCTGACATCAAACCAAAGCAATCAAGAGGCAGAGCAGTTATTCCCTTTTGTTGACAGATTATGAAGACTTATAACAATGTTTTGCTTGTTTTTGCTTTGCAATAGTATGTGCTAATGAATATTGCACAATATAAGGTTATGAACATGCATTTTAAGTAACTTTTTTACCTTCAATCTTATTTTGAAATTAAAATATTACAATAAAACTTTTTTAACTACACAAATCTTCTTAAAGAGATTGTTCCAAACCCACGAGACTGCAAATAAAATAGAATTAAAAAAATAGAAACTCATTTTGTCCACACAATGAAAGTCAATAAAGACCAAAAACAAGCTTTTGGACCCCATTATCTTTAACTATTTGGATACAAAAGGCACACAGTGTTTTCAAAATTCCACATGTTATACTAATAAGAAACAATACTTCTAACCACAGGTTGAGAGCTGTAGTTCCAACCACCCAAGTTTGCAATGATGTTTATAAATGTTTGTTGGAATTATGGTTTTGGGAAATGTTGTGTTGTACTATGTTGGTAACAATGAAACTTGCAACCATAGTTTATATAAGGAAAATCTGACTTTTACAGCCAGTCTTCTTAAAGAGATTGTTCAACCGTTTTCTCATATGTTGTCTCCAACCTGTATAACTGACTTTCTTCCAAAATAACTTATTTTGGCAAACTGTTTTAATCCGTGTCAGCGGATGAGGAAATGGCACCTTGAAAAAACAATGCATTGCACGTATTGAGTCATCAGATACGTAAGTTTAGTCATGCAGGAAAAAATACACATTTACACACCTCTAGCATATGACAGCGTTTTAGTGCCACCAAAAAAAAAAAATCTAAAACTACGAAATTAAAGTCATAATATTATGAGAGTAAAGTGGAAATGCGAGAATAAAGTCAAAATACTACGAGATTAAAGTTAAAATATTATGAAAATAAAAGTTGAAATACTATGAGATTAAAGTTGAAATATTACGAGAATAAAAGTCAAAATACTACGAGATTAAATTCGAAATATTACGAGAATAAAAGTCAAAATACTACGAGATTAAAGTTTAAATATTACGAGAATAAAAGTCGAAATACTACGAGATTAAAATCAAAATATTACGAGAATAAAAGTCGAAATTCTATGAGATAAAAGCTGAAATATTATGAGAATAAAAGTTGAAATACCATGAGATAAAAGTTGAAATATTACGAGAATAAAAGTCTAAATAGTACGAGATTATATAAAAGTAATTAATAAAAGTCAAAATACTACAAGATTAAAATCTATATATTATGAGAATAAAAGTCGGAATACTACAAGATTAAAGTTTAAATATTACGAGAATAAAAGTTGAAATACTACGAGATTAAAATCAAAATATTACGAGAATAAAAGTCGAAATACTACGAGATTAAAATCTAAATATTACGAGAATAAAAGTCGAAATACTATGAGATTAAAGTTGAAATATTAAGAGAATAAAAGTCGAAATACTATGAGATAAAAGTTTAAATATTACGAGAATTAAAGTCAAAATACTATGAGATTAAAGTTGAAATATTACGAGAATAAAAGTCGAAATACTATGAGATAAAAGTTGAAATATTACGAGAATAAAAGTTGAAATACTATGAGATTAAAGTCGAAATATTACAGGAATAAAAGTCGAAATATTACGAGATTAAAGTCAGTATATTACAAGAATAAAAGTCAAAATAGCATTTGCAAATGCACTATACTACATACTATAACTTTAATTTAAAGGATTTTCTTGAAACATTTCGACTTTATTCTTGTAACATTTTGACTTTATTCTCGTAATATTTTGTCTTTATTCTCGTAATATCTAGACTTTATTCGCATAGTATTTCAACTTTATTCTTGTAGTTTCTAATTTATTCTTGTAGTATTTCCACTTTAATCTCGTAATATTTCGACTTTAAACTCATAATTTTAGATTTTTTTTTTTGTGGCATTAAAACGCTGAGGAAAACTACGAAGCAGGGAGAGGATAGATAATAATGCATTTAAAGATTAATTAGAAATTAAATTAGATTAATTAGATTAAAGAGACATTGCTTCCTGTAAAGGGTTAAAGGAATAATTCAGTTGATAAGTCTGTCATCATTTACTCACTGCTGTGTTTATTTTACTTCACGAAAATAAGTTTTACGTCTCATAACAGCTTCTCGAGACAAATAATTGTGTTCAATCATGGTTACCCTGACCCCCCACCTCTAACCCTCCGTCCCCCAGTAATGCAGTGTTTATTGATGAGGCCCTTATCATTGCTTCTCATTACGTTCAGGATCCCGTGTGCTTGTGGCGTCTTGGCCATGTGCACTTTGTACTTATCCTCCCACTCTCTTTTTCACATGGCATCTGCTCTGTCCTCCTCCCGCACCGATCGCGTCAGCAGCGCTCAGTCATCCGACCGGCATGAAGCACTGGAGGCGGTCACAGAGTACACCAAAACCCCTTTCACTCTCCTCTTTCCTTCCTTTCCTCCTGCAAACACCCTGTCTCTGTGCTAAAAGGCTTTAGGCACCTGTTTGAGTTATTCTATTCATTGAAAATCTCTGTCTTGCAGCCTGTTGTTCTTGCTGAATTTTATGAAATGACGGTTATGCACAGCCTTGAGTGGCTTTTTGCACTATTTTTTTTTTTTGCTTCAGATGCCTCCTGTTTATCTCTAAACTGCATCTAGGCAGAAATGATGATGGCAATGACAGACGGTTTGAGAAAGAAACAGGTCCACAAATAGACCCGTTTTCTGGATCCACAGGAGAATTCGAGCCCCACTTTACCACAAGCGCCTTTCATTTTGCTTGTGCCCCAAGCCAAAGGAACCATTGGGAAATTAAAACAGGAATTATTAGATCACCTACTAACACACGCAATGTAAAAATGAAAAAAGACACATGAATAAATACATATTGTTCAAAAAAGCAAAAAAAAAAAAAAAAAAAGGGTAATTTCAGGTAAGACGTCTGGGAATTTATTCAGAAACTTCAATAGCAATAGAGAGCCAAGTTATTTGTAAAGTTGTAGGACTCCTCATGTTGTTTCAAACCCGTATGACGTGCCATCTTCTGTGAAACACAGAAGCAGATGTTTAGCAGATTGTCCTGTCGGCTCTTTTCCATTGTTGAGCTCTGAAAAAGCACAAACTAATTCAAGTATAAGTTTTTTAAGCCATACAATAAGGAAAGCATTACCACACTTGTTCACCAATTAATCTACTGAAGTGAATAGGTGCCGTCAGAAAAAGACTTCAAATAGCCAATAAAAACATCACAATAATTTACAGATGACTTCAGTTCATCAATTAACATCTGCATGTTTGTAACTAACAAATCCATTATTAAGGTATTTTTACAGTAAACCGTCGTGTATGGCCAAAATATGCATCCATAATTAATAATAACACCATCCCCTGTTGTCCTTTCACATCAAAATCCACCAACACTATTCCCTTAATAACTAAAAAAAATATCTTAACAGTACAATTACATTTTTCCATGGCGTTAATCTTGGTGACGTCATTATTAATGTCAAACCTGGTCCAGCATTCCAAGACATCTGACAAATTGAATCAAACATTAATGAGATTTGAAAGCTGAGACGAATTTCAATTTCGAACTTTTCAGACTTGACACATTTCGAAATATAGCATGCACGTTTTACAGAAGTGTTTATTAGAAGTGCAATTTTAGAGCTTGATAGCACTGGCACCCATTTACTTCTATTGTATGAAAAAATACAAACACAAAACTCTAAATTTCTTAGAATTCCACAGAAGGAAAAAAAATCTAATGGGTATGGAATGACATGAGAGTCAGTCAATTTCATTTTAAATAATTTACATTAAAACCAATTTTCATTTTTAGGTGCACTATCCCTTTAAATTCTATCTTTGTATAACATAAATACTACAGGAGTAAACATACAGGTTCATAATGAATCTTTCGCATCTTTTTTGGAATCAAAATGAATGTTGTTAGTTTGGTACAGTATATCAGGTGCACAATAAACACAGTTCATATAGATGCGAGAACAAAGGCTTCATGTGTTACAAAGAGCAGAGATTGAGCCGCATACAAAGACTCCTCCAGGCTTCAGATAACAGACAGCTCTGAGATTACATTACTACCCTCAGTTTCTCACAGGAAGCGTCATGCGTCACACTGATATAGGCTGAACTTTTCCTAACCTAAATCTGCAATCTCACACAAAACACGGCTCAGATCACCGCACAAGTAGGAATTAGTGCAGGTATATAGTTTCCTGGTTCTAAGTATCTTACTGAAGCTTTCTTCATATAGATGTGGAAGACTGGTTGTGAATGACATGCCAAAAGAGATTGGATTTCAGTTCTGTGTACTACTTTGAGCTCGAATCAAATTGGAGTTTGCTGCTTTGTGCAAGAGAATAAAAAAACTATAATACCTTAGTCTCCCTGGGGATAATGCTGCTGTGGGTAGACCTATTTCTGATTTCCAATTTATAAGAAGAGTTTTATTTTCTCTTTAAGTTAAATGAATAGCTCACACAATGAATTATGTCAATTTGATCAACCTGCATTAACTTTAATTACATAAAACATATAACAATATCACTTTAACAATTTCAAAACAACAGTTTTTATATTGTTTAAGTAATGATACATATCTAAGTTCACACATAAAAAGCTTGAATTTGGTTAAATTGCCACTTTCTTCTCATGACACCATTTTCTGATAATGCTATTTCAGTAAATCAATAAAACGTATTCACTTTAAGAATATTTTCACCAAAATAAATAAATATATATATACATATTTGTAAAGAACTTTTATTTAAATTTATATTAAGTTTATTTATAATTATAATAATTATTAGGCAATTTTAGTTTTAGTAATTATAGTTCTTCAATTTGTTTGAGTTAGTTGTTAGTTGCATATGCTTCATTCTGACAAGAAAAGTCTAAATATGTGAAATATAAACTCAAAGAACAAAATTGAGAGATAGATGAAACACTAAAGCATAAATAATTCACAGTATTGTGTATTATTCAGAACTTCCCAAAACGGTTTATATATAGGTGATAATACATATTAAACTCATACATGAACGGCTTGAATGTTTGGTTTAAGTAGGCCCTTGCCATTTTCACATAATGCCATTTAAATCAGTAAAATTAACTTAAAAAAAAAAATTTAAGAACATTACAAAATACTTTACGAAAAATATGAAAACTAAAAAAAAAACTTTTCATTTTTTATTTAGCTTTATGTACAGTTTTAATAATTATTACTGTAGCTGTCAGTAATTTTAATTTGTTAATAAAAACTGTATTTAGTTACCAAGGCTTTTTTTTTTTTTTGAGAATACATTTTTACCGCCCAATCCTACACTTTATATTGATTTCACCTTTATTTCAGTAACCAACAACTATTTTTAATAGTTTTAGTTCAATCCTAACACTGCTTATCTCTAAATTCAGTTCAGTTTTGAGTTAAGTGTCCCTTCAAGGTCCTCTGACGGTTCTCTGTTTATGAGATCTATTCTAAATTACATTTGGCCTTGAAATGTAACGCTAGATTTTGGAAAAATAAAAGGTGTGTGCGTCTGTGTCTGTCACTGTTATGGTCATATGTGGGTGTTTGTGAGTGTGAATCACCGGGCCGTCTGTGTATTTCTCCACTTGTTTTGTTTGGCAGGCGGATCACGTTGTGGCAGACGGGCTTTTCTGCCTAGACGACACAGCTGGCCTGTCCTTGAGACGACCTTGTGGTCACACACACACACACACACACACATTCCTGTGTGTGCTTTGTCCACTCCTTGCCCACCGTGTGAATGTGCTTGCTTAAGTGAGCAGGCTTTGTTTGAATGCAGCACCTACCGTAGTTCGGTGAAGCAGCATCTGCTGAACAGGGGAGGATAAACCGCATCGAGGGTCGCGTCTCAGGTTACCATGAGCAGATTAAAAAATAAACACTGCATGAACTCGAGCCAGACGCTCTTTGAGAGTTTGGCAAAGCTGACAATGCATCCTTAAGAAAGTCTGCAATGATACTGTGGAACAGTGACTGACTTAATCTAGTGCTAATACTTTTAGACATTATTAGTTTAGTGGCGTTCTGTCTACACCCAAAAATACTATTTCAGTTTTTCTAGCGTGCTTCAAAAGTTAAACTTATAATTACATTTGTTATGTATAGAAGCCTGTTTCCACCACAGAATAAAACATTTAAAACTGTGTATTATTTATAAATTTGAGATCATTATTATGTGACAGAAACAGGCTTTTTATAGTTACCAGATGTTTTTCTGTAATTTAATTTCTTAGTAAAATTCTGAGCTGAATAAAAATGTTGTTAAAAATTTACTTTTTGTATATATATATATATATATATCCTTTCTTTTTATATTTAACATTTTTGTTTAATATCATATTTTTTATTTTGTCATTGTGTTATTATAATCAATGAAAAAACATGATTTTCGAAAATTGTTAAAAATCTGTTTTTGTATATATATTTTGTTTTTATATATTGAAATATCCTTTATTTTTAGTTTTTACATTTTTGTTTAATGTAATAGTGTAATAGTAAACAAATAACCAAATTGTAATCATTATTCCCTGAAAACATCTCCCTTCTGTACTGGAGTACATTCAAATGTACAAAGATGTCAAATTTCAAAAATACAAAAAACAAAAACAAATACACAGACACAGATAAAACATTTTTGTTTATCATTTAAAAATGGTTTTCATTCATTTTTAAGTTGAACCCATATGTTGGAAGAAAACATGGCTGGACTAGCGACAAAATATCTGTTGGAATTAGATATTTCCCAAACCAGATCTTGTGGCCGTGCAGGTTTTCTATGGTATTTGAGGAATATGAGGTGCACTGAATGCCCAGCGCCTTCATTCACACCCTGCGGTGTCTGAGCATTGCTTCATCAGGAGATTGATTGACAGGAGAGCTGATGGCTGAGGCAATACTGCCCCAAGCAGAGTAACTGACAGGGAGATCCACGGGGAGCCAAGGAATATTGTGCACCAAGAGCAGCCGGCTTCAAAGCAGGCTTACTGTGCATTATTAAAAGCCTCCTCGACACCTGCACAGTCGGCAGGAGACACAACAGACGCGCAGCGAGGGCAGAAACACACTCATGTGGGCGAATGCATGAACCTATACATCCATACCAGCACACACACACACACACACACACACTGTGACACACACTGTGCAGGTGCGAGATAAATATGTGGCCAAGATAGACGAGCAAATGCAGTCGGAGCTAGACAGACATGCTTATTTAGTCTAGCACGCAGACCTATGACACTGGCCAATTTATAATGACTATATTATATAATTACTATATTTTGCAATAGGAGTCTAAATGAAGCACATGTTTATACTGCAAAGAATTATGGGGAATTATGTTACGCTAGGATTTTGTAGTCTAGACGTGAGGGTGTCCAAACTCAGCCTGATGAATGTAGTCAACTGAAAACAAAAGAAGAGGGGTAAAGTTAAGTTCACTCTTGTGCTATCCAACTACTTTTTGATTGTTCTGGTCTGCTATATGCTTGCTGGGGTGTTCTGCTTGGTTGCCAGAGTGTTGCAATTATGGGTGTGCAATATTTATGTTCTACGATAATATCGTAATTGCGGTTTAAATATGTGCAATAGAGTACGCACTACTTCAGAGTCTAAAAGCGTTCACTGCGTAATGAAAACTTTTAGAAAGCAGTTAAAATGCCCATATGATTGAAGTCTGAAAGGCTTACGGACCGTTTTAGAATCCTAATGGAGATGATGATTGTTGCTGCTGCTGCAGTCAAAGAAAGGAAATAGCTACTCCCTAAAAATACAACTGCTGCACTAATTGCATATAAAATAACCTGCAGCAGGTCTATACAGGTGGAGCTGGGGAGGTGGAGGGTTTCAGAGGAACTTGAGCTGCTCTAGTGAAAGCAGCAAGGTTATTGGTTATTTTTGTTGTGGAACATTTGTGCCTTTTGGAGCAACACTGCAGTGTTTTGTTCAAATCATTAATTTTATTAAAACATTTGCGTGCTTCATTTCTAAATGATTCAGTTTTTTTTAATTAGTCATGTAATGTCAGATGCACTTTTACAAGTTGTTTGAAATGAAATGTGTGTTGGCAGTTTGTGTCCACAACCACCCTATGTTTTCCCCTTTCTCAAATTGAGACGGTCAGAGGCTCCTCCCACGACTATTGATTGACAGCAGCATTTCACACAGACTGGACTGGCGTCTTACCTTAGACCTCCGAGGCCGTCGTCAGTCTGAAACACAGAGGTGTTTTGTTGTTGATTATAACAATGAACATAACAGTAGTCATTATTAGTCAATCATTCATTATCCAGCCTCACCTACGGAAGCAGTCAGTATACTGTGTTTTAATAAATCTTAGCAAATCACCTGCCCCTCAAAAGAGAAAGTCAGCAGAGCTCGTGAAGATTTAAAGGGGAACTACACAGAACAGAGTGTTTAGAAAGCAGCTGAAAAATGTGTGTTTTTACACTACCATTGAGAAATTTTAAACAAACTATGTAACACACTTTTTATTAAGACCCTAAAGAATCATATCAGCATGTGGAAAATTGGTGTTATATGACATATTTAACTAATCGTTTAAATATATTATTCAATGAATCATTCACCAAGACAAGGACTTGCCGCACCTACTGGCAGTTTTAGTTTAATTTATCCACGACAGCTCTCTTTGCCAAGACACCATCACTAAGCAAAAAATATTGTTTAATTATCATTTACAGAAAAGCATCACTATATATATGATATATGATATCAACACACTATTATTTGACAATATCACACATCTCAAATTGCTATTTGGTTGCTAGCTTCTTTTCTTTTCTTAGGAAGTAAAGAATAATAATTAAAAAAAACAAATTATTGATCTGTATACAGTATAAGACTGTACTTCAGTAGTCCTGCAGCTGAGAAAAGCCTGAGGGCCTGTAGTCTAGACAACATGACATTATGTATTCCAGTGAGCTATCAGATTATATATGGACCATCCTGTTAAGACACTGAAAAAAGTATTTAAAAAAAACAGGCCTGGTATTGATGTTCTCTCTCTGTGGACATATGAGATTACAGAAAGATCAGATAAAACACCCTAACTCCATCCTCCATTCAGGACCGAGGAATATAAAAAAGACTGTCCAACCTCCACCCATCTCCATCCAGCAATCTCTCTGTATTTCTCTCATATTGCCACACAAAGCAGCACACTGAAACCTAGGACTGCAGGAACAAAAGCAGAACCAAAATAAGGGTATAGCTCACATCCAAACTCATATATACCGGATGCTTGTATACTTCGACAATGAGATCTTAAGAATAAAGCAGGAGATGATTCATCTTAATGGCTCCTTTTTTTAGTACCACCTCAGTTGAGGTTCCAAGCGAGCCGTACCTTTACCAAAACGTGACGTGTAAACTCTGCTGGTCACTGATTAGCCGGAGAAAATCGGCATTATTGCGACACGAGACGCACTAGATTTAAATCAGCACAGCCAGCGAAGGATCGGACGTGACTGTTTTGTTTGAAGAAACGCACCTTTTTGTATCAACCAAAAATGGCTGTTTCGTGCTCTATTGAGGAAGTACAGACGTTCCTCTCGTTGATAGTCGAGGAGCAGAATGAAAAATGCTCCATTGTTGTGTGTTTGTTTGTGGCGCGTTTACGATGATGTCACGGCAGTAGAGGCGGCGCAACTATAACGACACGTGAATAATCCCGCCCACTCTAAAGCGGTACTAAACTGCAGTGGAAACGCAAACCGAGCCGACTCGTACCACGCAGACAAAAAAACGCCATTTTGTTGTGAACATAGAGAATTAACTACTATATAGGAAAGCAAAACTGCTGACCTGTCCTAAAGCTCAACAGTGGTGTTTTTTTTTATATTTGTTACTCATTCAACTAAATTTATTACTATTCACATAATATGCTGATGCATTATTTAAACAAATCATTATTATAATTGAAATATGAATACTTTCTAGAAAAACCCAAAATGCAGATAATTTGGAAGATTAGTGTAGCATATGAGTCAATCTTTAAACAGACCCAGATGTATTTAATGCGAGGGGTTTAATGTAAAAAAGGAGTAGTAATGTAAAACATTGAGGTATACAAAGAAACAGTCTTGGTTTGTAAAGTAAGGTTTGAAGCCCCAAAACAAAGTCAAAACAAATCAAAACCAAAGGCTTGTTAGCATAGCTCTATTAGCACCTGCTAGCACATGAAAAATACCACCTGGAACTCAAACTTGGAAGGTTTCATTGAAATTATTACTTATTTATTGTTGCTAGCAAAATATAAATCCAGAATATTGCATTAGATTGCAGATGTTTTATTCCACGCTACAGTCCAGTTGAGAAACCACATGGCCAGCATAAACCAGCATATGCAGTTTTTTTCAGCAGGGGTATCATATTTTTAACTTACATGTACTGTATAGTTATGTATTAAATTGACACTTCTTGTTATGTACTTCATTGTAAAAATAAAACATAAAAATTGATGTTTTAGCAAACAGACCAAAACTTACTAGCTTTAATGCAGCCAAGGCCTCAGAAAGCAGCGTTTAAACTTGAATGTACCAGAGTCATAATCATTATGCAGTCTTCTTTGCATACTGTATAACAACTGATTTAGACCGATTAGCCTGTTTATAATTTCCCAGCGCCTGGAGGCTTGCTCCCGCTCAATTTGATTTTCAAATGAAGAGCCTATTGCTGGAAATAAGGTCCGTAAAATGAGCAGCCATGAACACTGCCAGGAGTCTTGAACTGTCATTTCGAACGGAGGAAATCCAAGAGGGAAATGTACTCTGTGAAAAATGTGGCTGCCATGGTAAAATGACCTCTAAGGAAAATCTAAGTAAATTGGATAACGACTGGCTGTTGTCAAAACTGGTTTGCTTCAATTCATTTGCAAATAACAAGAGGTAACCGTTTCAGCAATCTGTGGAAGTCGTTTTGTTTGCTTTCATTTTAGCGTGCCGCTCTTATAACTGACAAGTTGATGTACAGTACGTTTAGAAACTCAATAGGGTAAAACCATTTACCTCGTTTTACAGCTGCTGTGTATATGACTGCTGGTGCTTTGTGTTTTGCTGATCTGTGCTTGACATGACATGGAAATTGACTTACTTTGATTTATTTTCTTAATACACATTCTTGGTCTTTTTGTGAACGATTCATCATGTATATATTACATGTTTTCTTTCATCAATACACATTTCCTGCTCCATCTCTGAAAAGACTTCACCAGTCAACATCACCAATTTATCCTATTTCTCAAGTCCTCTTTGCTATCCACCTGCCTCTTTGCTGGTCAAAGTATGGCTGGTTAGCATAGCCACAATAGCGCCTGTTGGCATGTGGTCCCAAAGAAACCATCTGGGACCCAAAGAAGCATGTTTCATTAAAGAATTTTCAAACATATTTATAAATATATTCTCATGCTACAGGCCACCCAAGGAACTGCCTTTTATTTTGATGGATGTGAATGCTAACAGCATGTAGCCTAATGATTCAAGAGCGGTGGTGGAACTACTCATGTTACTGTAATTAAGTCGTACTTGTACTTTTTTGAGTATATTTTAAAAGCTGTACTTTTACTTGTACTTAAGTACAATTTTGGCAGCATTGCTTTTAAATCATAGTCCGTTACAGAGTACACCAACATTTTTAATAAATATTCAAACCTTTGATGCATTTCAGTAGCCAATAAAGATCGTAAACGGACCAATAAAAGCAGTAAAAATAGAAATTGTTTCTTTTTAATCCAGTAAACCTAAACTTTGTACAAAGTTATCAACCAAATAGATCAACGCCTGCCCGATGAAAATGCTACTGGAAAGTCTTTTAATCAAACTTTAATTTCTTTACAATGTAAGTATGCTAGAAATGTTTTGGAATGGAATATTTGTATGATTTGTACACATAAATATCCAAAATTGTATTACTACATTGTACAGACATTAGTCCAAAGCCATCTCATATCACATCTCATATAAAACAATATGAATGGCTGTTAAGTTAAATCACTTCTGTTGTCATGTTTTGAATACCTCAACTAAATTTAGGCCATTTGTTTTATAATTTTATTACTGTCTTTCTTTTGTCAATTCAATTCAGTTTGAACTCATTACTCCTACACCACTGATGCTGGCGCGCGCAGTAAATCATTTCCGCGAGAGGAAAACGGATCTATATGCAAAGAAACGAGAGCCCGCGAGCTCATTTCAAACCCTTGCACGTGTGATATGTCATCTTCCCGCGATTATTATCTTGCGTTTGATCTTCTCTCACCTGCTTGCGTGAACATGTTTATTTTTGTGTAAGTATTGGATGCCTGTTATAAGATGATTTCTTGACTTGAGACATGGCATTGGATCATATGTTAGTTATTCTTTCATAAGCTTAGTTTATTGATTCATTAAAGATTTTGTCTTTATTTAATGTAATGTAATGTATTGTTTATAGAGTAAATATTTTTCAGTGAACAGTTGTACAGTTATTATTTGCATATTGAAATGAATAGATCTGTATCTATGTTGTTTTTATTTGTTCTGTTTGAAAAGATAACGAGCCTTTAAATCTCCTTTGTAATAGATTTGATTATAAATCAAGAACAATGCATTCACAGCTGTATTTATAAACTGCTTACTAATGACTATTAATGTTGGAAAAATGCTTTATAAAGGATGAACCGACTGTTTAAAGCTTAACTAATGATTCATAGTGTGCAGTTATTATAAAGTGTTACCATTTTAATTTTTTAAGTATCGATTCAGGCACCATTTAGGCACCGGAACCGTTTTAAAAGTATCGATATGGCACCGGTATCGAAAAAAACCCTAAATGATACCCAACCCTAACTAAAACATAAGTAAGGTTTTTAGAGCTTTTGAAAAGTAACTAGTAACTAGTACTCCGAGTACTTTTTGAGAAGAGTAATTTGTACTTTTACTTAATTACTGTTTTGACACCAGTACTTTTACTTGTAACTTAGTATTATTTCAGCAATGTAACGGTAGTTGTAATTGAGTACAAATTTTAAGTACTCTTTCCATCACTGTTCAAGAGATTGCATTTGCACCCCTGCTATGTTTTGATGCTGGGATACTGATTTAAACTGGTTTATGCTGGTCCTTGCGATTTAAGCTGGTGTTTTGCTAGTTTATGCTTGTCACATGCTGGCAAAGGACCAGCATAAACCAGCAGAAGACCAGCTTCAACCAGCAAAACGACCAGCTTAGACCAGTATAAACCAGTAAAATGGCCATCTTAATAAACCAACAAAGGACAATCTTAAACCAACAAATGATCAGCTTAATCCAGCATCCCAGTATCAAAACATACCTAACCAGCATATGCTGTTTTTTTCAGCAGGGACACGAATGCTACCACAATGCCATTTCATGTTGACAGTAATGGTAATAATCTCGCATTCATTTAGATTATTAGTTGCTTTAACAGAAAATAATAAAAATCCATATCCTAATCCATATAGATTACTCTGTAGCATATAAATTAGCTCAGAAGTTCCATCGGACAAAGGGGAAGTGTCTGTGGAACTCTTGTTATGTTTGTATTGGCCAACGAATAAACCAGAATAGAGCTGTGGAATGCGTCTTTAAGGATAGATAGATAGATGGCCGTTAGATTTACATCAGTTTTCCACAACTGAAATGGAAAAGAAGGCAGAGCAGGCACTAGTGGAAAAAAACAGCTGGCACCATGATGATCCTTAATGTTTTCAAATAAATGAGATTCCTTCGAACCTGAATGTTGCACATTAAACCCCTTTCACAACACTGTAGCTTTCTGAGAAGGCCATCTCAGTTCATGTGGTGCTAAAATGCTCAACACCAATCCAGCCGCCTCCAGGCTTCAGACATAACGGATGAAATAACACAGTCTGCCACTTAATTGTCACACATTTAAAAAAACGTACTAACTAAACAACTAAAAGACATTTGTAGGCTAACACCACTTGTAGCAAAGCCACTCAGCAGACAGTGTATAATATTGTGAGGTAAACTTGCTTTGAACTCAAGCATCTGCTCCACTTGAAAATTAAGTGAAATTAAAAAGCTCGGTTTGTTTATCCTTATGTAATGCCCTCTTACAAGTCTATTGCCTGATCTTTAACCCATCACAAAGACAAATCACATTGCAAACATGTGAGGTTTTAATTAAAGGAAGTTCTCAAATAAGTGGAACTGTATCTTACCAACATGTATATTAAAATAACACAAAAAAGGCTATAATGCAACCGTGCATTAAACTATTTATTTGGTGTTCAGAAACTGTGTCAATATAATATTTTCTACTGAATGTCCAAGTCTTCCATTTCACTATAGTCGCTATTGATAAATAACTTAGAGGAAAGTGCCATAAACAGTAAAACTATTTGTGAAAGTTTTAATGATTACAGCAATAATAAAAAATAGTATGATAAGAAATATCAGCAGATGCATATGTAAAATAACGTTATCATCGGACATGAAGCATTATGCATTACAATAACTCTCAGCTCACATGACCAAAAGTAACGCAATGCATTACTTTTAATAAAAAGTAACATCAAAACACAATTTGTTACTTTTTTTATGGAGTAACGCAATACTGTAATACATTATTTTTAAAAGTAACTTCCTCCGACAGTGATAATATATATAAAAAAAATAACTAATGTCATTAAATAAAATGTCAATCCAAGAAGTGGTTTAGGACTGTGCAAGCTTTGTGTGTATTTTTATAAGCGATCTATACCATGTTTTCTGAATCTGATCTGAAAATACAGTTTTCGTGCTTTTTTTCATTTAACTTACTGTATTTAAGTGCTAAGTAATAATGATTGAAATTACTCCATTTATACCTCAAGAATTCAGCAAGCAATGGTAAATGCGACTGCAGCTTAACAAAGGTGAATGACAGTGACAAAAACTTTAAATGAAATTAAATTGAATTGAAAAAATGAATGTGCAATATGACCCATTCAATGAAGATCCTCTATAGGCGCAGCAGTTGAAAATGCATTTGAGATTTTACGAATCTCAAAAGACCTGCAAAAAATCCATTGCAGCACATGAGAGATGCAGTATGAATGGCTGTGGATGTGTGCTGGGGTCTAAAAGAGAAGCCAGCGCACCAGCAACCATTCCTGGATGACATAAATCAACTCCCCCTCCCCTTCTTTTCCGCTCAGCCTGTGAATTTCACTACAACGTGACTTCCCTCCCACAGTTTTTACGAAACAGCTCGTGGCCCGAGCTGCCTTTGCATTCCTCCACCCAGAGGGAGAGAAAGAGACTGTATGTTGTACATGTATGTGCAGATCTTATGTCACAACTTGCCCATGTGCTTGAGTCTAACCAATGAACATCCTCAATATAATTTATTACCTTCTGCAGTTTGTTTTATAGCTTTCCTCATAACTATATGTTTGGTTTATATAGCATGTGAGGACAAGCATATGCACAACATGTGATGCTCTCCTAGCAATCAGGAGATGTTCCATGGGTTTAAACTCAAGCATACATTACAGACCAAAAACGTGAGGGAACGGAAGTCACCAGAGACTTTGCATATACATCAATGCCACTATTTGCAGAAACCAGTCTTTCTGGTTTCCTGTCAGGTGCATGTTTGTGGCTTACACAGCTGTTGGTCAAGAACTGGATTAGACATTGAGAACCAACACGTGGAGACACCTACAAGTTTGATACAGGCTAATAATTCATTTCTATAGGCCACCTGGTGGAAACAGGCTCTTATATGGTCTTATAAGCATCTGGGGTGACCTCATAATCCCACATGAACGATTGCACCTGGCAAAAACGGCTGTAATGCATTTCAAACAATTTGCTTTGAAGTTTATCTAAATTGCTGTAAAGCATTGAAGTTCTTAATCTGAGAACACATTATGGTTTGGACTTTTTTTTGATGAAACTCCTATCTATTTTGACATACTTGGCACGTTAAATACCACAACCAAACTAAAGTCAACTCTTTAATAACTAAAAGTAACATTTGCAATTGATTTCATCATAAGAATGAACAAGTACAAAGCCCTACATACGGCTAAAAAGATTTTTGTTGAGCATTTCTAAAGAATTTGTAAGGAAGTTGGGTCTTACAGTTGTATAAAGGTTGCATTTAGATGACTTTCTTTTACATGCATGGCAAAATAATTTTAAATGTACCCTCCTTACTCTTAAAAAAGGTTTATATGTATATATTGAGACAATGTAATGGTCTTTTGAGCTTGAGTCACACATTTCTAAAGACCTTGAAGATGTATCTCAATATGTTGCTGTTTTCTGTGACATTCTTGCCAATGCTTGGTGAAGATTGTGAGCCTAAAAGTTTCTGCCTCAATATATTACTGTCTCTTACACCATTTTTATTTTATGAATGCCTGATGAGCTTTAAAATACCAAAAGCTTGCTTTCTCAATACTGGAAGTCTGCATATAAGGCCCTTTGTGTGAATGCCTGATGAAGCCGGTAAGGCAAAAATATTGATATTTTATTACGTCGCCCACCTTAAGTTTAAAAGTTTGGAACATTGCTGTATTTATGTGCTGCCTCCTTTTACAACCTTCTAGAAAATGCCTGACAAAGTTTGCAAAGGTTGAGCCTCAATAAGTTGCATCATTTATGACCTTTTCTGTTTGTAAGTTTGTAACATTGGCTTTTACGTCCTTCAAAAAAGTACAGTTTGACAGTTTGTAAGACGTAAGCAATGTATTCACAATATGTTTCCATCTCATACAACTTTGTAACAAATACCTGAAAAAGTTTGCAAAAACAGGCCTAAACACTGATCCCACAAGAATCGCTTTTTTTAAAGTAAGTTAAAGCTCATATTTTGCAAGCCAAGTCAAATGATGCTTTTGTGTTTATTGGCCGAAAACGTAAAAAAAAAACAAAAAAAACGGAAGAAATAGATCTCGAAGTGTGCGTTATGACCTCCTCGGAGATTGTGTTTGTAGCTTCAGTGTAGCTTCAGGCTGATCACACACATTAGAGGCCCAGTGCTGTCTACAGCCAATCAACACTAACCCTCACTGTTGCCCTTGGGTGTTAACTAGTTCTCTGTTTTGAGAAAACACAGGGGCTACGAACTGGCGTTAGTAGCATGAAAATCTTTTTTCTTTGCAAGGCTACTGCAGTTTCTTGGCTCCATTGGCTAATTGCTTACACGTGATCGTTCACATAAATAGTGTCTAAAGTTTTCCACCTTTCTAAATCTGTTTGCTGGACCCCTGACATTATCAAACGCTTGAGAAACATTAACCGGATTACATAACCGCTTGGAATGGATTGACATCCACAACAAAGAAATACCTGATTGAGTAGATTTAGGCAATTTTGCCACTCTTTTGACCTCTCGAAGACTTATGAAATGTCACAGCCATTTCTTGGCTTAATTCACAGAGATTTATGGATGGACCACGAGTCACAGGCCCTCCTTGTTGTCCTGGTCATGGGAATTTTTATAAAGCATTGATTAGACGAACGTTATCTAAGTGTCTTCACTTCAAGTACACAATAACAGGCTTTTTTTTACAATGATAACTGACATTACATAATTAAAGGCAGTTTTTTTCCATACTTATGTAACTTGACAAGTGCAAAACCTTGAGCAAATGTAGGAGAGTGAGAGCTGGAAAGAGATACAGATAACAGAAATGAGAGGGAAAGAAAGAATTATCCCAATATTATTTCACCCTCCAGCCTTCAATCCATCGCGAGGAACATCCTGTGGAGAACGCTGGCTTTAAAACAAGGGACTTTCTGTTAAAACTCATTACACGTTATTTTTGTTTTTCTAAATTTATCTTCAATAACATTAGGGACTATATTGAGAGACAGAATGTGCGATTGTTCTACATGCAGCCTTGATGATGCCCTGAGGGTTTGAGGAAACTGTACTTATGTGTTTGACTGGATTACACACATTTGAAAAAGGTCAAACGGGCATAATAAAGGAAGAACAAATTCTGCGACTCCAAGAGGCAAGAACATCTATTTTGGCTACAATTACGACGCAAAATAGCATGGTCACGTGGACAACACAGACATTGGCCAACCTACTTCTACACTCCACAGCTCTTACATAATATGTTTCTAATCACAACGCTGGAAGACGTCCAGGATAGCCTCAAATAACTCTGTGCAGGCTTTAGGTCATAACTCTCCGTTAAGACAAGATAGCTACAGTTCGTCTCCTTGTGTCCTCTAAAACAAAATGATATTTGCTCTTTAATTTATATCCAGACCTCTGCACAAATAATGTTATAAAACAGACAGTTCCAGTCCCGATGCTGTGATAAAATACAGCTATAAAAGATTATTGCTGTTATAAAACAGCAATGTGATAAAAGGCACCAATGTTTAATTTATTAATTGCTGTAAGAAATACAGTTAATAAGTCTAAATGTAGCTTTTTTTTTTGGTTGCCAAGCAATTTAGGAAATGGGTAAAAATATGTATTTCTTTGCAACCCATTTCCTCTAAAGCATTTTAAATGAAGTTGGATGTCTAAAAATGCGTTTGAATTCACACACAGGCAAATGTCAGTGATATTATGCCGTATAAAATATGTCCAGAAATGTATTTATATTGTATGTCTTCAAAAAGACATGCACATAGCACACCTTTATGAAGCAAATTCGTTAAGTTCTTATTATTCTGCTAGAAAATATATTCATTGGTATTTCTTATAGACTTTCTTATACTGTGTGTTTTAGTATGGATGAAATCTTGCGTTAACCAATCAGCAACCATGTTTTTTAATACATGATGAATGAATTTGCTTAATGAAATATAGTTTTACGGAAGTTATAACAATGCTTTGTTCCTTTATTGAATAAAAAAAATCAAACAAATTTCAATGCAATAAGGCACTTAATGTTGTGGTGTAGTGTAAATATTGTACCACTTATATATATATATATGTATATTATATTCACAATGTGGTATGGCCTCTTGTACCGTACTGCTTAATAAATGTCATGCAGAAATGCATGTAAACCTGGGCACTATTAAATATTGTTCTTGCATAACTAGGAGGAAGTCCAAAACCTGCAACTAGGATAACCAGCTATGAGTTGTTCCAGAACTAACCTAGATTATGCAACCAAAACATGCTTTTAATGAATGCTGTCTTTCACAGAGTTTGCAAATATTTTATCATCAAACCCTAACATTTGGTTGAAATTTTTAGACTGGGCCACTGCCCTGCATATTGAATACTTAGTCTTTGTACTGTGTACTTGACCGCTGAGTCATTTCAGGGAGCCAAATGGACAAACAAACAAATGAAAAACAACCCAGAGAAGAAACAAAGAAAGGAGCGTGAATTTGATCTGATGAAATAAAATAGTAGAAAGGACGGAAGGCTGAATGTAAACAAGGAGAATAAAACTGGAAGACGCACTCTCATGGAAACTTTTGAATTTACAAAAGTCATAGTGGAAAAATATATACTGTAACTGAACCATAATTGCACTGGACAGTGCTGCGAACCTCAATTTGACATGAGGTCTCAGGGTAGCCTCTAGCTGTCAGGAGAAGATCAAGAACTTCTGCAGAGCTCTCCTGATCTGTGTTTTCTCCTCAGGCTTGCTGTCGGGAATCATATCGGCACTGTGTAGTGCGCTCAGGTGCACTTCTGGTCTCTTGTCCCTGACCTCCTGAAGCCCTTCCTGGGTCACGTTGCGACAGAAGTCCACCCTTACGTCTGTGAGACTGTGGCCGTGGTCCACAACAGCCTGGAGGACAGAGTCATTCATCCGAGCGCAATTTTCCAGACTGAGGCTGTGTAGTCTTCTGCAGCTTTGTAGCAGGTTAATAACATCACGGTCCGTAATGTGCCCACATCCAGACAGAGTCAGCGAGAGTAGATTGGGACACCTAAAACCACAACAACAAATAACTTGTCATGCTGAAAAACAGGAGTAATGAATGAAAATGCAATATTCGGTGCATACATGTTGGTTTGCTATTTGTGTAGAATGGAAGTGAATTAATAACAACCAACAGCCTGTTAAAGCTCAAGTGAGTCATCTCTGCGCTGTTTGTTTTCAAACAGGTTTCCTACGGTATGTCACTGGTCGATTATACTGATAGCCCCGCCCCCAAACTTATGCCATTGGTTGAGTCAATGTAGCTTGGTAGCTAGGTTGGTCGTGATTTTCAAACTAAAGAATCATGTTTTGAACCAGACTTTGGAAAACTTTACATCATGTGACATAGAACTTATATTATTAAATTAGTCATTTAATATTTAAAGATTATATTAAAAGTCAATACTTTTCAAACGGGTTCCCTGAATGCTCCCCTCTCTGCTATTGGTCAGACAAACACATGGCTCCACCCCAGCCTCACCTCATTGGTTTAGCCTGTGTTGCTGTGTGATGCTTTTCAGAATTCTCAAACAACACAGAAATGTTTTAAAAATGCCACAGAGATGCAGAAGCGAGCGAAAAGTGTTTATTACGTTTGAAATATGGATATGTATCTTACAAAAATGCATGAACTCATTACAGGAGGCCTTAATTCATCCCCCGAAGCCGTGTGAGGGATGTTTTATTAAGCTTGCGCGCACTTTATTTAACATGTTTTGGACTGTTAAAGGGAACAACCCACCAACTGCAATGATAGGATCATTTTTAATAACTACGATTGAATTAGTCTGAAAGAAGACAGTCACATACAACTAGGATGCTTTGAGGGTGAGTTGAACACAGCCTAATTTGCATTTTTACATTAAGCGATCAGACAGTAAAAAATTGAATATGAATTCACATAATGTAATAACTGCTTGTAAAACACACTACTGTAGCGTACTGCATTACAAATGCTTTTCGCTCCTCGGGGGGGACACGTAAAATGGTAGGATGTATAATAAACGTGTTGTCAATAGATTAATTTATGTTGCCCCATCAGGCATCCGCATGGTATTATACTAAGCATCGCATAACAAAAACCATTCCCTAAGTCAGTGTTTGCTGTATCAGCTGTTTTTGCCACATAAACACAGCTGGTGCTCTTGCTAAAAAACACCATCTGAAAGCCGAGCCGTTTCTCATGCCCGCACCAGCGAACTCGGGCAGCACCGGCTACTGGCGAGTTGCCCTTCTGCGTATCCGGGATTCTCCTCTGCTGCAGCCTGCTGGTGGACTCTCACAGGGTCACTCACACTCACACGGAGCGAGCTAATGGCTCTAGCTTTGAGATGTCATTCACGTTTACTGATGCAGATTATATAAACTCTTACATAATCTTACCACTTAACCACATGTGAGACCGGCACATTCCAGCCGCCTGTAAGTGTTATGAGCACTGTCCCAATAACCCTGGCCATGGGGCGGATCTCACACTACACGTGCCATTGCTTTTATTATCCCAGACAGCCTTCGGTGACACAGACGGCCTGATAAAGGGATCAGCAGGAGAGCAAGGATGAGCGAGGCTCGCAAGAATTCAATGCCTCTGGGATCGGTTGGTTTAGGTGGTTTCTGCTGGAGCAGCTTTCAGCCATTGTGTTTGAGCAGGAGGAGCTTTCAGAGCTGGCCAGATGAAGTAAACACGCCAGATATATGCGCCGCATCATCCCCGGTTACATAAGCATGCCTTCCTCTGCTAGCTCCGCCCTTCTCTTGTGCAGATGTTTTGTTTTGTTTTGGCATTTCCATCAAACAGGCTTAACGAAAAACTAACAAAGACTTAGTAAGTCTTATTTTAATTTGCTTCTGAGAATGAAGCTGGGCGTGTGGGGCCAAAACTTTACTAATATTTTCCATAACACGAGCCATGATGAATGTTTTCCCATGTGGATACGGCCTCTGTAGACATCCCACACGTGGCACGACGGTAATTTACCAGGAATTCGATTCAGAGCTTTTTCTTTTGAACTCATAGAGCCATCACAGTGACAGTAGTCTTTCAAGAGACGTCTGTCACTCTGTGGACACTGTGTCTAGGGCTGTAGGACGGCGGCTGGAGACTTCTTTTCCCTGAAGCGGCCCTAATGACCGATGTATGCCAAGAACGTCAACAGAAAAAGTCCCACAAAGCAGATGGATGTGGTCAAATGTAGTTGCGTTTTTTATTTTCTTTTTTCTTTTTTTGGTTTCTAATAGCCTGTTTTGAGAAATGGTATCATTCATCATGCGCAATACCCATAACAAATGTGTTAAGTTTCTTGTTTTGAAGCTAAAGGGCTACAGGAGATCAAAGCAGTCAATTGTGTCTTTTTGACAGTTACAGGCCATTTAAAGTGATGGCGTATTGTAATCATTAGCATTTTCTAATAATACAAGAGAGGTTATATTAACTCTTACTGTATTACTTCTTGGGTAAATTTGACATTTTAGGGATGTTTAGATATTAGAAGTGAAAAAACCTTCATCAGGCTTTATTTTAAGGTCCAGTTTTTGCTTTTAAAAAACATTAACTGTGATTTGGCTTCAGTACATTCTTTTTTTTCTTTGATAATTAATAGTTAATAAGGTAATAAGTATTGGGCAGGACTATGGATTTAGTTTATGGTCATGCAGAATATGTGCTTTAATAAACAGCCAAATAATAAAGTATTTTTTAATAAATAGCCAATATAACAAACCAGTACTGGGCATGGTAAAAAGCAACTAGTTGATAGTGAGAATTAGTCCCTATACTAAAGTGAGACCAAACATTCTAGGTAGAAACTATTATTTTTGTTTGTGTGTGTGTTCATTTTCAGCCATGATGATTCTATTAGAATTTTTGTCTGAATTTTAATAGACACCAAGTTGGCAAAAGGTGTTCAAGAAGCGAAAGAAAATAAAAGTTTTATTTGAAGAATAAAACTAGATCTCTACTTGAACTTAATGACACCATCTGAGACTGTCTCTTCCCCAGGCGCTTAGTGTTTTATACATTTTCCTGCAGCTGAAATGTATTGCCACAATGGCGTCAGCAAGTGTGTGTGTGTGTGTGTGTTGAAAGTGTGTGAGACACACACACACAGTGACTGCGACGCACATGTTCATTCCACCCTCATCAACAAAGAACTGATTGTAGGCTCCACCTGCCAATGTAAATCACAAGAGAAGAGCTCTCAAGGGAGGGACCTTACTCAGAGGAACGTATTTCTGCTTCTCTCCAATTTCATCATGTGGGGCTCCAATTTTCTCTGGTCAAAGAACAACTGGCACTGCACTGATGAACTCACGATGTAGCATCAAACACTTCTTAACCTCAAAAGAACCCTTTTAAGAACCCTCTAACCATCTTGAGTTGGCTTTGGTTCTTTGGAGAATTTCGCACCCTGCTCAAGAACCTCTTCAAAGATTTTTTTCATACGCTTCAGATCTCGTCTACTAATTCTTAAAACAGATCAGAAACTGAGCATGTTTTTATTTTTCAAAAACAGCCATATAATATTTCAAATAAAGGCTCTGCGGTTCCATTTAGAACTTTGAGCATCATCTAACCTTACCAACTCTCAATTGGTACCAATTAAGAAGTACTTGAGAGTGAGTAAATGATGACAAAATTTTCATTTATGGGTGAACTTTTCCTTTATTTTTCATACTACGTTCTTCAGATCAATAACTGTATCATATCTGAGGGTCCATATCATATCAAAGAACCACTGAAGAAACCTTTTTTATTATTATTATTATTTCAGTGTTTAGGGTGTTGCTAAAGCATAATATTTTACTGAGAGTTTTGCCAAATCACAGAGTTTCTTTTTTTCGTCATAAGTGAGTTAACTGTGCAAAACAGCAGCAGGAGAGACCGCAGAGCTCCATCATGTCTCCCGTTATTATTGGCTGCCTGGAAGAGGCTGTACAGATCTTCCCTTAAAACTCCAGAGGGTAATTCAGCTGTGCACTGCATGCTACTCCACAGACCTCGTGTCACTCAAAACTTGAGGCAAACTGCATTCCCAGCTTCAGCACGCTTCGAACGCAGGCCGCATCAATGTGATGACGTGCTTGCTTGAAGCTGAAATGTGTTTCTGATGAACATTTAAGGAACGGAGGTTTGAGCAGATCCCCATTAGTCTAACACTGGTGCAGTCAAATGGCTACGTGAGGAACGCTCATGCTGAAGTACTTTTAGTTTCCCACTACTGACGTCTGTACCTTAAAAAAAAACATTTAGCCACGTTCTAATGTATCAGCGTTCCTCGAAAACAGACATTCGTAATTGCTGAACGTTCTGTACTCATGTAAACCTTCTCAACTCGTAACTGAACCTAGTAATTGAGTAATGCTGCAACACACAAAAACAAAAGTAGCTGAATGGTCAATGTTTTGCTCTGTTCTTTAAATAATTGTGGCTTCCTGTTGACTGACGGGTCTGTGGTGTGCTTTCAGCTGTGGTGTGATAGGCCAGTTGTTGCTGACAGTGCTTAA
>JAUMHI010000074.1:9602760-9624277 GCA_032359435.1 Enteromius unitaeniatus | reverse complement strand
AAAAAACGTTAAAAACTCAAATAAAAAAACGTTGAGAACTCAAATAAAAAAACGTTAAGAACTCAAATAAAAAAACGTTAAAAACTCAAATAAAAAAACGTTGAGAACTCAAATAAAAAAACGTTAAGAACTCAAATAAAAAAACGGCTAACATTTTGAAAAATATGTTTGTTTGTTTTTTATATTATTCCTCTAAAATAAAGGACAACATTTTAACCCCCGCCCCCACCCTTTTTTGCCATTCAATGGAGAGGACCTTACACACTGCTGTCCCCCTGACTTCTGGTGTGGTACATTCTCCTTCCTGCCGTTTTCCCGCTTCGTAAGGCCACCGAGGGCAGCTCCTTAAAATAACAGCTGAACACCTGGATGTTACTGGAGACAGGAAACAAAAACCCGCGTTTAACCAAACATGACTCAAGATCCTTCTGAGTTACGACCGTTTAGTGTATCTTTCCAGACGCAAATTAAACATCCGCAGTATGCCAGAATACTGTGGTAACTTTGCCAAGGCTTCCTTTTCCATGGATCACGGCCAGCAAAAGTGTGCAAATGGAAATGTTTTTAGGTAGTTAAGTTTGAAATAACTCAATGTTACAAGATTATTAAATCATACATACAACACTAATTAAAAAGCAATACATAATGCATTGCTAGAACGAATTTGGCACACATGTAGATACAATAATTTTTCTCTGCTGGCATGATTTAATCAATGTTGCAGTTGCGCTACTGTTATATATTTGTACAAACCTTGCTTTTTTGGATGGATGTAAAGTCCAGAATGACAGCATTTGTTTCAAATTAATTCATTTCTCTGCTGAATACTGCCGACAAACGGTAGTATAACTTCAGTAAAATGAATGTTTCCCTCAGTAGTTTGTGATAATGCAGGCTGAACGGTTTATGTGATATTTGGCACGAGCTGCTCGCTGCGGTTTAACCATCAGCCCGGCCAGCATAAGGTTGGCTGCGGTGAGCAGGCAGACGGCCTAATCTGTCCCCTGGCTGCCCACCAAGCTCTCCTCCAGCCAGCTCGCAGGCCACAGAGGCACCGTTACCTGCCAGCACATAGTAGAGGCTCCGGCAGAGCGCAGCCGGGTCAGCCACACCCTGCCAGGCTGGGCATCGCCGGCTGCCCGTGGCTCAGGGCTTGAGGACTGCTCTTACCTCAGGGACTGGAGAATGGCGTTCATGAAGCAGGTGTTGCCCAGGTTTCGGAGGCCAGTGGCACACTGTGCTATGGTGCCGTCCTGTGTGGTGACATTAAAATTATAGATCCAGAACACATAATTGTAATTAAAAAGCATGCACTTTGCTAATTAAATTTACAGAACAAAAAACTGGGTACTTCCTTACAAAGACGTCACCTTATACTGCAACTTTAACTGAATGTTTTAATATTTAATACTACCATTATATACTCTCTACAGATAAATAATTGAAAGTTATTTTCCCCTTAAAAGCATAATTTTACCAATTTTTAGGCCTTAAAATGTTACCAAAGCAAAAAATGTATGAACATATGCACACACACACGCATATATATATCAACTATTTTACCTACACATATTAACTAGTCTACTTGGGAATAAAACAATTTTTTTATAATTATTTACAAATGAAAGTAAGATTCAAATTAAACCTATACGCAAAACTGGAATATTGTATAAAGCATATGCAAATAAAGCACCGTTTACATCCAACGAGTCAAACAGAACAAAAACATCACTTCCTGGAAAACTGTGGCACTCAATATCAATAAAATATAGGAGAAGGCACTGAATATAATAATTTTCAAGAAACTTGAGTCACCTGGGGACGTTTTGACCTTCCAGTATTTACTAACAATTAAATATGTGGTTAGATGGTTTTTCTAATTCTAATTCTTCTGAATATGTGTTTTTTCTAAATCATATCTTAGCACACCAGGGTCTTTTACATGCTTATCTGAAATCCAATCAAACTCACGCCGTCTTTCTTCAGCTTGCTGTCAGGAGAGGAACTGTCTGACAGTTTTCTCTTCCTCTGTCTGTCGGTATTAGAAACAGAGCTGAAAAAGAAGAGAATGAATCAGTTCAAAGACAATAATATAATGGATGATGATGATTGATGAATGGATAGACACACAAACAGCAGACGTACTTTTCCAAACTCTGCAGATGTTCTCTGACCCTCTGCACATTCCCTAGTTTTGTGTCGTTCACCACAAATTCATCACATCTGTAACTACAAGAAGAAACTGGTGTGAAGGTAAACAGATTAACACTGTTCACTGGGAAAGAGCTGTTCCCTAAAAATATTTCTGGAAATAAAAATATGGAAACCTACCAAAACGTGCTATAACTGTTACAGTCCATACACACGGAGTGCTGCTGACTCGCCTTTTCTCGCTCTGGCTTCCTTTGGCTGCCTCCTGGTGCCTGAATCTCCTCGAAATGTTTTTTTGCATGTCCGTTTACATACCTGCCACAGGAAACAGATGCAAGGTCATTTAAATGTGTAAATTTGATATTTTGAATGTTTTAAAACAGCTTAAATATAATTCTAAACAATCACAGAGCTATGAAATATTAAAAACATGTAATATTTACAGCAAGCCATATATAAAGAAACCTCACCTCCCACAATGCACGTTTAAACATGTCAGGCAAACCCATGGGCTCTTGTTTGACCGGCAAACTACGAAATATCAAAATACACAACATATGAGTAACGTGATATGATTTGGCATTTTATAAAATTTTTAAAATAATTTAATATAATTTTTTAATATTTTGTAAACAAGTCAGCTAACTACAAAAATATTTATAAATATTAATAAAAACAAAAATATTTTTTTCAAGCTCTATACCAGACCCACACATGTAATCTTGGGGGGCAAAAAATGTAATAATTAATTATTTGTTACACATTTTTAAAATGCATACAAACATAATTTTGTACTTTACAGGTGTTTGAAACCAGACCCACATACTCAAGACATGAAACCTAGAGATAAGGTGGCATGTTAAGCTCATGCGAATGTAATCTCTGCTGGGAGAGAGTGCTTTGTTCTAATTGCCTTGATCACCTTCCCTCCGAGCGCACAACAAGCATCTGAATTAGCTGTTGCTAAGGAACGCTCGATTCTCGTGAATGCTGGTCTGTGCACGGCCCAACCAATGTGGAAAAAGTCAATAGACCCCGTCCGTCTCCTCGTACCTGCTGAGCGCCGAATAAGCAGCACCGACGCTGTGCTATTGTAACATGCTTTATATAATACGCTTCACACAAAAGAAGCGATGTTCTAACAAAAACCACACTGTTATGAGGAACAAAGCCACCTAAACAGGTATGTTGTGTACCATTTTCCCAAAGAACCTGCCATAAAGTGCACTAAAATTGAAGCCTTATCCATTTAGATTGGCGTTCTGTTTTACTAGTTCGGCCAATAAATAATTTTTTAACAGTACTAAAAATGATTGACATGTTTCATAAGGTGTGAAATGTGTTAAACCAGAGATATGGGGCATTTGTCATGTCCCGTGGGTGTGCTGAGGGGCCACTGGGCGTCACACCCTAAATGTTCATGGGGTTTCAGTCTAATCTAGCCTGTCAGTTCATCACGGTTTAAAATACACATATGTTATGGATGCATGTTAGTACTGGTATAAAAGTATAACTAGATAGATCACATTTTTGGTATTTATTTGATGTCGCCTATAGTATAAAAGCAATAAATATTTATAATTATTTTTTTATCTGAAATATAATGTACGAGATAACACAAAATGGCTACATAAACTAATTTAATTAGATCATTAAAGATAGATATAAATATACTAAATTGATATCTTCTCTTCTTCTTCCCGTTTTGTGACCGACTCTATGAAGCCGGTTCTTTTCAGTCAGCTGGTTCACAATTTGTGAAGTCGCCCGATCCAGAAGATTAAACTTGCAGCAGCTAGTTTTATTAGAGTCAATAAAACAGACATAGAGTCAAGTTAACTATAAACAACTGGATTGGTCTGGTTCTGAGCCAGGATGTAATTCTCAGATAAAATATGCTCCTAAGCATTCATAATAATTCATAATAAGCTCATATTTGTGTGGAATTAGACGCTTCTGTTTAACTGGAGAGGACTTTAACAACTAATGTGATTCGCTCATAAATGCATGCACTACTATTTTACACCAACTCTATAATATATGAAAGCCCGAGCCAATCAGAGCTAATGGTCTGCAGTCACAGGTGTACTCGGTTCTTTCCACAAGTTCGCGGCCATGAGGCCTAATGGGTCACTTTAGAGCAGGGGTGGGGAACCGTGGCCCTCATCCTGCAAGGTTTCCATTGGGAAAACACACCTGATTCACATTAACTAGTGATTGTGCAGAACTTCAGTGGCTGTTGGATCCATTTGATTTGAGTCAGGTGTTGTGAAGCAGGGCTGTATAAAAAACGTAGACCCCTTGCTTTAGAGGTCTCTCCAACCTTTAATGGCTTCCTCGAATGGTCTCGGGAACATTTTTCCCTGTAAAAGCAGTCTCACGATAACCATCTACACTTAAATTACCACTCTTAATACTTTCCAACCTACATCAAATATCCAAATCCGAACAGGAGAGAAAAAGTTTTCAGACCCTTTGTATTTGTCTTGCATAGGTTGTGTAAAGCCACGAATGCATTAACGTTACACTTATGTTGTGCAGACATTATTTCTGGTTTATTTAGAGGTCTGTCTGTCTAGACTGCTTTATTTTGTCTGCATATGAAGATGCATATTAATAATTTACTGTAAATAGGTTTGTATTCTTAAATGAACTAGTCAATACAAAGCAAATGACAATGATATAATATTAAAAACCCACTAACAAAACAAAAAAAACATAATTTTTCTGAAAGTGTGAAATAAACAGCGAAAGAAAACAGTGACTCGTTTAATATGAACATTTTCTTTAAAAACAACAACAAAGCGTTTCCTTGTAATGCCTTCAAGAACAATAAGCTTTCCGCCTTTCAGCCTCAATTTAGCAAGTTTCGCTGCTGTGTGGAGCTAAACTGCTCTGGGTTGTGGGTTTAATACTTAATAAAGCACAATTACTCAATATTATTGTTTCACATGTTTAGATGTGGGTTTTGTTAGTATAAAAACACGAAAGTCTCGGAGCGCGAGCTTCTGCTGAGAGCGCTTTAGCCAGTTCGGCTAGCTCTCGCTAGCTCTCGCAGGAAACAGAATGAATTATTACTCGTTATTAATCAATTCTGATCAATTCTGGTAACTTACCAGAGCAGCACCATGAAGAAGGGGAACCGTTGGGGAACCGGGTCGGATCCACAGATATACAGACACTGGAGTTTAAGTGAGGGCACTCCATGAGTCTGTGTGCTAGCTAAAGCTCTAGCTGAGCCAGTCTGTCCCCTCCTGGATGGCCCCTGAGATACTCAAACTCTCAAAGTGTGTGTTAACAGACACAAAATGTGTTTTCGCTTTCCAGTTGGTGGATACTTAGAGGAGTGATGTTGCTCTGCTAAGTGAAGTCAGTTGTTATGGTTTAAAGGGAGCAGACATGCATGCACACACACAAAACCTACTAAGAGCCCTACCTAGACAGCAAAATAGAGAGCCTACTAATCAGTCTCTATCCAGATTATTGGCTGTCTTGAGTTTACTCGACTTTTCCTTTAATGGGATCTCGACACAAGCGCCTGTATTAATCGACAAAACACTTTCATTCAAAACAAGGGCTATATATATATATAATAATAATAAACAGAGCAATGACAAATACTAGGAGAACTGTCTAAGTATTTATCACTGCTCTGCTATGAAGGTTTTTTTGTAGAGAAAGGAAGTGGAAATATGTGCAAATGTTGTCGTATTCGTCATAGTGTAACTATTTTCCAATTCATTATTATATTGGAGGGGTTTTGAAACTTTTTGATGCTGAGGCAGCAATATGATAATATAATATATTCCGTAAATGTATTTATTTACAGAAGTAAATCAAATGATAAAAAATACACATAATACAATAATTAGCTTTTTATTTTTTATTATGAAGCCTATTGTATTTCATTTCTGAAGTGAAACCCTATAAATAAAAGTATCAAACAGTGTAAATGTTCATTTATTATTCTTATTATTATCATTGTTTTGTTTGTTATTGCAATATTTTTCCTAGTTGTTAAGAAACATACGACTGTGACTAACAATATAATAACATTCAGTCTGTAAATTGACGTATTGCTTTATTATTCTCCCAATTTTATGTTGTTATTTTCTTTGAAAACCTCTGTGTTAACTTTAATGTTGTGTCACTATGAAATTATATTATATTTGACAGGCAAACAGTATGACACAGGCATTGACGGCCATACAGACATTTCTACTTTTATATGTTTATTGTGATATGGCCAGTTTAGCGGACATACAATGCAAATTAGAAGTGGACTTCCAAAAATATAGAAGCAAGCATACAAGCAACAGGAATATTAAGTATGTACCTTTTTATTACAGTCAAACATTTTTACCTGTACATCTTAAAAAAACAAAAATGGAAACAGTGATTAAAAATTTAGGATTGGATTGTCAAGACTTCAGGAGTGGCTGGCTGTGCTTCTCCTCCTCCCATCTCAATGGCCTGCTCTTTCAGCGGTTGCTCTGCAGACTTTCCCTCTTTTTTCCCACTTTTCTTCGAGCTAGGCCAAGAACATTCCATGTTAACAAACAAATTGCCAGTAAAAAACAATAAAATCAAACTGTAATGACATACTTGTTGTTATGCTTGACCCCGAAGACAATCACCACAATGAGAATAACGACACCAATGAGACCAAACACAACACCCAAGATAATGCCTGATGGGATAATAACACGTCATTAGAATTAAATAAGAATTTAAATGAGTTGAAAATGTATTTAAGTTATGTATTTAATGCATTTAAGTTACCGACTGGTACATCGGATTCACCAGAATAGTCTTCAAGGCCTTCATCTGTTCAAACAAATACACATGAACGTGCTTTTGCATATAGACTAAAAATAAACCACCACTTTCTTACCTTTTCATAATCTGGATAACCTTTAGCCACAAAGAACTATTTGTGAAACAGAAAGGTTGCATAAAATGAAACATGTGGCATGAATCACTTACCCATAAAGCTTTGTTCGCTTTTGAACACAATTTAAGATATTTTGGATGAAAACCAAAAGAAGCTTGTGACTGTCTCATTGACTGCCAAGTAATGAACACTGTCAAGGTCCAGAAAAACATTGTATGAATTATGAAGGGACAAGAATACTTTTTGTACGGAAAGAAAACCAAAAAAAAGACTTCATTTAACAATTCGTCTCCACTATGTCTCTTCGTATTACTGTAGCACCATTTGGGAAAATATCCACTGAAGGCAAACTGTGTACGCTTGGGACATGTCTTCTACATGTATTTATGTTTTGATTCGAATAAAAACAGCACGGCGTGTGGGACCTGACACAGAAGATACTCCAGCGATACAACTTTTTGTTTTCTTTCCATACAAAAAGTATTCTTGTTGCTTCACAGCATTACGGGTGAACCACTGATGGCAAATTCAGATGATGTCTTTCATACCTTTCTGGCCTTGACAGTGTTATTTACCTGGCAGTCAATGAGACAGTCTTGGTTTTCCTCCGTAATATCTTAAATTGTGTTCTGAAGACAAACAAAGCTTTTACCGTATGGGTTTGAAATGACATAGGGGTAAGTGATTAATGATTAAATTGTCATTTTGGGGTGGAGTAAACCTTTAAAGGTTCTTTATGGAACCATTTAAACCATAGAAACTTCTATGGCATCGTGATGCATGCATCTTTATTTTGAAGAGTGTAGATGTCTAAAATATCAGTACATCTATAAATTATTAGCCACATACCTGCTGCATTATAACATGTGATATTGCACATGTTGAATGTGAGGAATCGGTTTCCGTTACCCACACAGCCGGACCAGTAGAAAGACTTGCATGTGTGATGTTCAGGACTATAGTAATAACGGAGATAGTGACCTAAACATTCCCCTGGCAATTTTGGAAGAGAGCAAGCTTGTCTTGCTGTTCAAAACAGTAAAAAAAAAAAGACATAAAGAAATATATCAAATATTGTGTCTACCACAGGGTGGCAGCATTATCTTAAGTCAAGGATTGAATGAACAAATGAATGAATCAGTCCACAATAATGTGCATTTCGTATATAAAAGCAATTTCGTTATTACCATTGAAGGGAAAGAGTTCATCAGCCCTTTGTGAACAGTTCCTCATGCACTGCCTCTCAGTTATGAATCGGTTTGCATTTCCGCCACTCCCAGAGAAACGGAAAGGATAACAGTAGTCTTTTTTTTCATCATAGTGCATATATATCCTACTTTCCTCCTCAGATGCTGCTCCTCCATCTGCCGGTAGACTGCAGGCCGCTGCAGATGTTTAGGGGGGAAATGATTCATACTGCATTAGAGAATCATCATTTAAAATAATAATCATTTGCTACATTATACAACAATGATAGAAACAACCAGGGAAATGGGAGTGATCTTTGTATCCTGAGTAATGTGTAACTAGTCTGTCACAGTCCACACCTAGTTTTTATGATGATTGTAAATATTGTGTTTTTTTTACTGTATGTTAATGATTTCTAGGGTATTAGACCTGGACAGTGAGTGTGTAATTGTGCCCTATAAAAACCCAAGACAATGACTTCACTTGCACCTCTTTGTACAGTTAAAAATATTCTCTTTGAATACATAGAGTATAAATTTGCAATTGTAAACAAACAGAAATTCCCAGTTCCCAGTGCCATAAAAGGTGTAGAGTCGCTGAGCAGTGTTGTAATGTTTTAGTTGTTAAGAGTGAAATCTATTCAGACTCATTTATCCCAATCAGTAGTGTGTATTCTGTGTTTGTACATGCTGTTGTAGCTCCATTTACTACTTTTAATGTTCCAGGTTTTACTTCCTGAAAATATGATGCAAATTAATTTAAAGTCTCGTTATTCGTCATCACAATTTTGCAAGAATACAGTTTTGTTCACAGGACGTTTTATATACAGTGGAGTCATAAAATGTTTTGTGTAAATGCAACGGGGTTGTGCAAAATCCAGAATTGCTCTTTTGATTCATGAGTGTGAATTTGAATTAAAATGGCCACACCCCACAGGAAGTTGACTTGGAATGAGAGGAAGCAGAACTAATTCAAACTGAGTATTATTACACCCTAACATAAAAATCTTTCTGTAGGTAACTTTTCAGATCTATGCTTCTAGCTTTCTGTTTTTCTTTCAGTTAGACTTTAGAAGATTTGTCTCGATGCACCTTCCTTTTCTACATAAGAATATGCATATATATATATTAAAACGTCTGTCTTCTGCAAATATAAACTGGATTCAGTTTGCTTCCTCAAAATCCCACACACACATACAGTATATATATATATATATATATATAAATTCACGGCCAACGGCGAGATGACTTTCCAAGGCGTGACTGTCTTCAGAAAGTTCAAAGAAGAACCTTCACATAAAATACGATCGTGTTTTTAGTATTTGGTCATTTCTTCGGTCTTGAGAATATTACTTTCTCCATTCAGCATTTAAAAACATTAAGTAATAAGGTTAAAACAAAGACTAAATCAGACGTAAATGCCTTTATAATTCACAAAATAACTGAATATGTTGTTTATTTTTAAATCTTACCTGGTTTTGGTGTTTGGGCCTGAATGTTAAGGTTTAGGGCAAAAATGAACAAAATTATGCCCAGTTCCCTCATAGTGAGCTGCATAGTCGTGTGGACACCGGTGCGGATGGTTTGCAAACTATGATCAGTAAGGGGAGGATGATTTGCACTTTGTACTTTTTCACGATAAGAGTAATAAACTTTAAGGAGGGAACAACGGACGTCTGTTACTGCGATTGATAGATTTGTTTCAAAACTGTTATACAGCATTATTTATTATTTGGCATTCTTTATTTAAAAGCAGTAATTAATAAATGTAATTTAAAAATGTGTTTGTATCCATAATCTATAATCACACTTTCTCCACTAAAAACGTCCATCTCCTGTTATCCTTTCATATCAACATCCACCAACGGATTTGTCAAGCAATGTTTAGATGTTTTAATAATGGATTTGTTTCTTACAAACAAGCAGCTTTTGACCAGATGGTAACTGATGGACTGGAGGGATTACTTGTGGATTATTGTGATGTTTTTATCAGACTCTCATTCTGACGGCACCCATTCACTGCAGAGGATCCATTGTGATATGATGCTACATTTCTCCAGATTTGTTATGATGAAGATCTAAGGTTAATAAACTATTGTTTCTGTAATATTAACATTATAAATAAACCTATAAATAAAAATTATAATAATAAATAAATCAAATCCATGTGATGACCCCTTTAAAAATGTATTGCAGTGTAAATGGGTAACACTTGTGTTATAATACAGAGTAATTACCTAATTAGGTACTTAGTAGTAACCATTTGCATGAAATAAAATGTACTTATAACATGAGTTATTGAACAGTTTGTAGTTATGTAGATGTAACAGGCAGCTACTGTTACACATATGTTAACGAGTCATATATGCAATATGTATTACTTACAATTAAAGTACAATCTTGATACACTTTATCTTATGCCTGTGTATTTTAATTTGTAATTAAGTTGTATAAACCTGCAACACATATGTGACAATCTTTTGGTTTCATAAGTAGCTGTGTAACAGACTCGGCCTGTTACAAATGTGTAACAATAGCTGCCTTACGTCTACAAAATTACAAACTGTTCGTAACTTAGTTACATGGTAAGTACATTTTATTTTATGTTACTAAGTACTTACTAGGTAATTACTCTTTTAATTACTAGGTAATTACTATAAAATAAAGTGTTACTGTTATTTGATTAATTTGCTTATGTTCACTATATAAAGTTAAAAAACAATCGATCAGAACATCAAATGACATTTTACTGAAATGTACAGATTCTTCAAATACAAAGAACAGGTCAGCTTATAATTGACATTCCCTGTGTAAAATTTCACATGTGATGGTATTTCATGTAAATAATTGTGTTTTAGGTTTTATTACTATTTCATTATAGCTTATATATCTTATGTTGTTAGATAAATGTATAGTGTTTTGTGCTTGTGACACGGTTCATCTTCTATATATTAGGATTTACCTCAGCTTGTGGAGAAGCTTATGATTTTTTAGCACCTGTGTTATTATGCTGGTTGTCAGTATATGTTAAGGGATCAAAACAGATTTTGGTATAGCAGTGTGGTTATGCTAATTCAGCAGAAAGTGGCGGTTGGATTTACTGGTTTAAAATTGGTTTCGTGAATTACAACACTTTAAAAGTGTATTGGTGTGTATTTTACAGAATGATTCTGGCAACCACAGCTGCCAGTGTTTTACTGTTAAAGGTACAGGGTTTAAAACTACTTAAATTCTCTATATTATTTGCATCTTCTAATATCAAGTTGGGAGAAAATATGGGATTAAATATTCAATACATTGAACTTCTCAACTATAGTCAGGTGAGGTAAAGCCCATCTACGTATATACATGTCACAAGATGTCACTTGCATTAAAATAAATCCTATTAAATCTCTCAAACGTCTCTGTAGATGTTAATGGTTTCCTTTAATTTTACACTTGGGCAACTGATGATTAAGTGTGGCCTACAACATGTCATTGTTTACTATCTGTTTTTTGATTTTTATTTCAAAATATATATATATTTTTTGTAAAAGATGCACTTTTGCAAGTAAAAAGTTAATTTGCTACTTAAATTTAAACATTTAGTTTAATACATATATTTCTTTACAAGTAAAAATAAACTTTAAAATACTTTTTTATTGTCCTGCATTCTTTTTACACAAGCAGCAATCAGTAAAATGACACTTTGTTGAACATTTATTTATCCACAGGCCTTCCAAGATGTAGAGGAGTTTGTTTCTTCTTCAGATTTGGAAAATGTCATTTCTATCACTTGCTCATCAACAGTGAATGGGTGCCGTCAGAACGAGAGTTCAAACAGCTGATGAAAACATCACAGCAATCCGCACCACTCCAGTCCATCAGTTAATGACTTTTGAGGTCAAAAACCTGCAGGTTTGTAAGAAACAACTGCACTATTAAGATGTTTGATTAAATACAAGTCCACAATATATATTTTATTAAAATGTTAATAAATTTTTTTTTCAACAGACATGAACAATGAATTAATTAATGGACTGGAGTGTGTGGATTACTTGTGGATTACTGTAATGTTTTTATCACCCGTTTGGACATTTCTGACGGCACCCATTCACTGCAGATGATCCTTTAATGAGCAAGTGATTTAAAGCAAAATGTCTTTAAATTTGCTCGATGACGAAACAAACTTATCAACATCTTCATGGCCTAAGGGTGTGAATATTTTTAGCAAATGTAAAATTTTGGATGAAGTATTCCGTTCAGCACAATTAGTATTGGTCTAGTGAAGAATTAAAAACGAATGAATATCAATATGCTTGGATATTTGAAAACTGATGCTTTTGAGTGTTAGCATCACACATATACAGCTTCATATCTATGTGTTTTCATACACAGTAGGTTTGTTCAGTAGTGTTTCAACAAAACACTTCAAATCTGTGCAAAAGGAAGTTGAAATGACACAGTTGTTGAATCAATAAATGTGTTTTTATAGCGGTTTTACAGGTTTGAGTTGGATTTGGTATACTTCACAATGAAATTGAACTGAAATGTCATCATTTCAAACAAAATCAGACCAAAACGAAGTATGTTTTGGCAGTTTGAATCGGCTGACCAAGCGAACTTTTTGGGAAGTTCGTTTTAGCTCCTAAACACCTTTGAGCTACTATTGGTCCGAGGCGGATACGCAATCAGTGGGTGTGTTCTGAAACTCCACCTTCTTTGACCAGGAATTTTTTACTCCAGGATCGTTTGTCATTCAGCCGAGGTCAGGCAAGCGAGCACCATCTCCAAGTCACTATATGCATAGCTGAGCTGCCACAGATGTGTATCCGCACCTGGGCGATCGCTAAAAGCGATGTAGAGAAACATCAGATGCACGTTTTCCAAAGCCATGAAAAGAATGAAGGGGAAAGGTAGCAAATGAAAAAGAACTTTCTTTGAAGTGCCTTGAGACATATTAACAAAATATTAATATTAACTTTTAGCAACAGTCCCAGAATCTTTAAAACACAGCAATACGTACCTATATTAACATAATTAAAATGTGCATAGTTCACATACTGAACTTGTGTTTTAGCGCCACTCAGTGGACATTTCAGTAAGGTGGGTAAAAACGGTGTTGCACAAAAGGTGCACACAGGTACATTATTTTATGGAACCAGGTTGACTAATAACCATTTCTGCACATCTTACTATGGGAGAATTCTTCACAGGTTAGAGATGAAAATAGTATCCAGCACGGTGCCAGTAAGAGGCCCTGGAAACCATGTGCGTAGAGATTCAGGTTTCAGCATTGACTTTATAGAACGCAAATTAATTACGCAAAATTGAGTTATTCTTGAGTCCCATCATGTATTTAAGTAGGCTTTAAAAAAATGTTAGAAATATTTAGTGGCCCAGAGGGTAAATTACTGAGGGATTCTCCTCATTTAAGCTTAGGTTCACTAAAAGATCATCCATGTGTCTCCAGTCCAGTGGCTGATTCACATAGTCTGTGACACACATATGTGACAGATTTAGCTTGTAGTGACGTTATAAAGTATATCAGTGTGTATAAAAAAAACATTGATTCTTTTCCATCAAATTATGGCATGCACTATTTAAGACAATTTTTGACATAATATTACGACATATTAAAAAGGCGAAAAGCTACTTTTCACTCAAGTGAATATTTATTTGTGCTAATGTGCCTCTATAAAGCTGGACATATTAAGTTCCTAAAATAAGAAGCTGCTGTTTATTGACAGTGATTTATTAGTAATACTAAAGAAAGAAAAAAGCATCATTTGCAATGTGTGTTTTTAAAATGATTTAAAATAACTTTTCAACCAAATTTAAACTATATATATATAGTATTTTCTATTATTTTTGTATTTATTTTAATTCTTTGCCCCATTCCTATCTTTTTTTCTTCTTCTTCCCAAAGCTAAAATAAGTTAAAATAAGAGAGAGGGGGAAAAAAACATTACTTGAAGTTATTTCATCAATGTCAAAGGTCACCAGCAGAGAGAAAACAAATGCACATTTACCCATTGTAAAAATACAACACCCCAGACCTTTGCAATGCATTACATTTTTAGAGGGATGTCACGACACAGAATCAACCGAAAGTTTACGTGTTTTTTACATTACTGTACATTTTGGTAGCATGTCACAAGTTAAGTTTTTTTGGTGTTTTATGAATTGATTTGTGTCAAATTACCTATGCACATCCTAATGGGGCATATTGTCACAAAAGGTCAATGTGTGCCAAAATAACTGTTTTTCTGGTCTATGCATTTATTTGCAAAAACATGGGCTATACCTAATTCCTTATAACTTCAAATCTTGTATATATATATATATATACTGTATATGCTAATGATGACGATGATGATATAGACCTGCAACAACTAATGGACTGATTTATAAATATAGATGATAATTTATGAGACAACAAGCCTAATGTATACAGCTGCACAATAAACACGATATGCATATAGGCTAGACACCTATAATAACGCTGTGTGTTATTTGCGGGCGCAGTAAACACTGAGCAAATGCTGCAATATGGAGATATAATCACTGTCATATACGCTGTCATTTTTTTCTCATATCAGATGACGCTCTATTGTACCTTGTTTGCGGAGTTTTAAAATTGCCGGTTTGAGAGCGTGTGGCTAATGGCTATTTATGAGAGTTAAGACTGTGCTGCTCTGATGGTGCATGGGTAGATCTGGATGAAGTCACTCACTGTGAACGAGAGACTGATATTCAGAGGCGCTGCTCTGTCATCGCCGTGACGTCAGTTTGTTTAACTCGAGAGCGCAGCATGCTTGATATAAAAGCCTCTTCCGACAGCTATGTCAGGGTTTCTCTCTTCTGAGTCGACTTCTGAGGGCACTTGAGAAGCAGCCGGTACCTCTCTGCAATGACACTCATATTCATCATATTGCTCGCGTGTCCCTTCGCCTCCACAGGTAAGTCCTACAGTGCTCACCTTTATAACAGCCTAACTTCCTTTGATTGGTCAGAAATATGATCTCCTGTCACTTGACATGTCAGTAGCCTGTGTGTATTCAGAAATGGTAGCCAACATATACAAGTATAAAGATAAATGTGAATTATTAATCATTTGATCAACATATAATGTGAAAATGTTTCTAATAAGTTATGTGGTAGCCTACCTTATTTTATAGTTTAAAAGATTGCATTTTATCTAGCTCGTTTCTTTGAAAGCACTTTCCGAAAATTAATTTGTGATGCATATTTTGGAATGTTTGTATTTCTTCAAAAGCTTTTGTAAAAGCTTGCAACATTTTGCATGACTTGAAATGGACAGTACGGTCTCAAATTGGCATAGAAGCAGCCGTTTGGAAGAAAATTGAACATCAAATATAGATTCCTGGAAGTTAATTTAAGTTGTTAACATAATGAGTGGGTGAAAGCTGTTTCCATAAATGAACAACCCTGGGAGTGAAGGAAGAACATGTCAAATCATAATGTGTAATTATAAATTTACAGAACCCCAAAACGCTTTAAATTAGTAAGGCTGTGTCTGCAGATCCGACAGATGACCTCGAGTGACCTCAGTGTATTGAAAACCACAGGTGAACGTTTGTCACGCCAAATTAGCGCTCAGGTGCTGACTTAACTGCGCTGTTAATATCTTTTCTGTATATTTTAAGTAAGTGTCAGTTTAGGAAAAAGCTGTGGTCCTACAGTAGCAAGGTAGATTAACTTTTGTGAATAAAAATGCTCGGTGCAATTTTGCGGCTTCCTGTTTGGACTCTAAAATATCATATTAATAAAATATAATAATTTCCTGTGTCATTTGGGAAAGATTTCCAGTACTGTACAGTGCATGGTGCGTTAAAATTAAAATGCTTTGCGTTTCTGTGTCAACATCAATTTAAATTAAACTTATGAACTTATGAATGATTCGAGCGATGCCTTGCTTTCCAATGACTTGCTCTTTAGAATTTTAATCGGTGACAGATCACCAAGAATCTCGTTGTCAAGCAGAAATCTGTGGGAAAGCCCAGCAAGAGCCCGGCTCAGCCTGTCGGTCAGATTGACTGAGAGTAGCCAGCAGTGACCAGAGCAGCAGGTTGCAGCCAGAATAAAGTCCAGCTGCAGTGGAATGCATTGTCTGACTGATTTATGACTGAATGGAGTGAAACTTAAAAAAAAACATTTAATATATGTTTCTGTCTTTTTTTCAGGGGCAAAATGGACATATAATGGTAAGTAAGTTCTTTATGCACTGTTTGCATTTATTTATTTCAATAAAATAACCATTGTTGCATTTCAAAATATTTCATGGAAGGATGGAAGGCTTTCCTTACTAAATGAATACAAAGAGGATTGATAGATTAATGGATAGTTTGATGGATATATAGATTAATATATCTACCAAGGTATCAGTTATATAGATATAAACAGCAATATATCTATATAACTAAATTACTGTAAGTCTCTCATGCTCACTAAGGCTGCGTTTATTCCTTCAAAATACAGGAAAAACAGTAATATTGTGAAATGGTATTAGAATTTATATAACTTTTATACTATGCACGTGTATATATATATATATATATATATATAGTTGATTTAATGGATTTTTCATTATTATTAATGTTGAAAAAAGTTGGGCTGCTTCATATTTTTGTGTAAACTTTGATGCATGTTTTCAGGATTTATTTACTTATTTATTTTTGATAAATGTAACGTTCAAAAGAAATGCATTTTGAATTAGGTTTTAAATGAAGCCTGATTTTTGACCTGATCAGTGTAGTGTATTATGGTCATAGATTCAGATTTTCTAGCTTCGGACATTGATTCTATTCAGTCGGAGGAAATCAAACATGTTCGCTTTTAGACTCATTTGTTTTTATTTATCATTTTTGATCAGTTCAGTGTTTCCCTGCTTAATACTGCAGAAGTTTTAATTTCACTGAACTTTCGAAAACATTTTAATACGATAACACACATAGACTTACGTGAACTGTTCTGTTTTAATGAAGCAAAGGAATCATTGAATCATTATGTTATTTGATTCATTCAAACAAACAACTCAAAGCAATACCCTGTAATTAATCGAACCCTATTTTCACTAATGAGAGTCATCAAAAAAAGTTGACTAAAAATGTAAATGAAATGTCGATCGCGTTTATTTCAAGATTTATTTCAAGTTATCACCTAACTGTATGTAGTTGAGTTGTAATGTCTTCTCTCACAATGGCCAGATGGAGTCGTTTTCACCTCAGTAGAAAAGGTCACCCAGTCATCTGCTACAGAGGCCAGCAAAACGTGCTCTTTATACGCTGAGGAGCTTTAAAATAAACATGCTTAATCACGGCCGCCGCTTTATTGCCTGCACCTAGGGAACCAAACAGGCTTCTGGTTACCGTCCACACGAGTCAAGACTATTCCTGGGCAGGGTTTTTCACCTTTATCTCTAACAATCCCAGTATGCCATACCACTGTGCACGTGGAGACCCTCTGGCAGCCACGGAGAAGGTATCAAAGGACACGCTGCTTCTGGAAAATGGGATCTAGTGGTGCAAAGATGACCCCGTTTTGACCCCTATTGGCTCTTACGGCTCTCGTGTCATTCCACCAGCTCTCGCCTCATGGCCTTGTCAATCACGTGTCCTCACTGACTTTGCAAGAAGACCTTGTTGAATCATTGAGTAACGCAGAATTGAATTACACACTTTTATGTAATTACATTACATGTCTTGTTTTGGTTTGATTTAACTTACGGCTGGTGTGAAGATATAAGGGCGACCTCAACTGCAAAACAGAGCTGTATAATGGCTTTATTTTGGGATTGTTCGTCTAATTGCTTGGCTGTGAAAATTCATAGCTCCCTATACTTAGGGAAGAACAATGCATAATATTATTCTGTCTTCGTGTGTGGCACATTGCAATTTACAAGCTGAATCTCTTCTGTCCCTTCAGTTAAACTTGTGATGTATTTTTCACTTCTGCAAGCAAATTTACAGTGCCTACAAAGTCAGACTTATTTGTCATGTGCTGTATTTAGGCTTGTAGACTAAAAATTTTAGACGATGTGATTATCAAACCATACACCCCTATTAAGGAAATTGCTAAGTGTAGTTGCTACTAAAACTAGATCTTTGTGTTTTCTGAGAAAAACATGAGTGGAAATCAGGGATTTGAGACAATAGTTGAATACTGGTGGAGTGGACCAAAATGTAATGATAATGTATATATTTTGAGATGCGGACAATGTGGCAATTGAGTGAAGTGTCCAACTGACCACTGTTTGAAATACGACAATGAGTAACAGTGCTTGTGCTGTTGTGTAGATGTTATCGTGCCCATCAGACAGAGCTCAGATGAGTGTTGTCCTTTGTGCCGGCTAACACTGAGAGCTCTTGACATTCTGAATTAATTCCGCTGAGTCAAGGCCGTTTTCAGTCATGTACAGGGACATAATGACATCAAACACATCTCTGCCTGAGGTCTGAGATGAAAACAGATGCACAAATGCGGAGACTAAGGATGAGGCTTTTTTCACTTGTGTCAGTAACGAACATCGAGAACACCCTTAACAACTAGAGCTGGGGTACTTGGGATCGCATTCAGATTTGGACACAGAAATCTCCCAGAGTATAGCTCGTTCCAAGTCATGTGCATGTAGCAATAAGTCTCCACCTCAAGAACAAATGTTTAAAAACTAGGACTTTGTGTGGCATCTTTAATATATTAAAATGCGTTACTAAAATGGGTTAAATGTTTAATTGTTTTAAAGGAATTTAAACTTTTATTAAGCAAGGACATGTTTAATTGATGATTTCATTTCATGAATAACTTATTTGAATTTAAGGGCAATACCACTAAGGGTTATCTTAAAGGGACAGTTCACCCAAAAATGAAAATTCTCTCACCTGTTGTTTCAAACCTATAAGACCTTAGTTTATCTTCAGAACACAGATTAATTTGAGGAAATTTAATGGATCTGCACAGAAAACAATGCAACTAAAATGTTCAATGGCCCAGAAAGGTAGTAAGAAAATCGTTAAAATAGTCCAGGCTGTGTGCATTGAAGACTGACCTGGAAGAGAAGAAATTGTTCTTTCATCAAAAATATCTTAATTTGTGTTCTGAAGTTCTTACAGGTTTGGCACGATGTGAGGGTGAGCAATTAATGACAGGATCTTCATTTTGTGTGAGCTAACCCTTTAACTTTTAGCTTATAGACCTCAGCTACAGTATAAAGTTCATTGTGTTAACACATCCAGACCAGAGAGCTGCAGATGCTTCACTTTAGAGGTCTGCTCATTATGACTGCATAGCAGCTATGATTTAGGGTTATGAACCTCTTAGGGCCGGCCACAGGCATCTGATGTGATTATGATGGAGAGGCTAGTTCAGATTAGAAATGAACTGACCAGTGAGTAATTACGACCGCGAGGGAGGAACATGTTAAGCTACTAAAAGAAACACTGTGTTGAAGTCTCGCAGTTACGGCGGTCTAGAAAACAAAAGCTGTCCACAAAACCATGACCATCATTGACAAAGAATACACAAACCCTTAATGTGATGCTTTAAGCCCACAGCGACAACAAACCACTTTTACTGCCACTGTTTCAGTAGTAGAAACAATGAAAAAACATATAAAAAGCCTAGTAATTAATATTTCAATTCAAAAGTTTGCCATGTTATTCAACAAATGCACCAGAAGTGCCTCTTAGACAAATGTATCCTCTTTTGGAATGACCTCCCCCAAAGCAAAACATTAGCTTTTATTGTTGGGTGTGGTATTCCTGAAGGGCATTCATTTTGTAAGGCAGTGTTCTGTGACCGCTGACCTTAGCCTGTGTCTTAGCAAAACTTTAATGCAGTCCAATTCTGGCCACATCAAATGTTCAAACGTACACCGCCAGATAAGAAACTGCCACTTCGTTAACCGCTGCTTTCTTTGACTTGTGTTTACAGGACCTGACGGAGAACACAACTGGTCCAGCAACTACCCATTTTGTGGAGGAGCGTTCCAGTCGCCCATCGACTTCCAAACACAGCTGCTGAGATACGATCCAAACCTGCCGCCCATCCAGGTCCAGAACTACAACCTGTCCACCAATGAACAGCTCACTCTCAGCAACAACGGACACTCTGGTATTATTTTAGAGCATTTTGTTTTTTAAAGACGACTAATAGCTATTTTCACATCACATACATTTTAAAGACGTACGTTTTTAGATATTACATTTCATATTGTAATGTCTGAGCGAAATCATAGACCTTTCTTTCACTGCAATAGATTAAAGGATTTGTGGTTGTTAAACTGATGAGACCATGCGTCACACATAAAGGTAAAATAGTCTTTCTTCTCGAGCCTAATTTCAAGGTCAGTGTGGAGAAAATGATAGAAGGATCTATTTTGCATGTCTGCCATAGCAATTTCCCGTAATCACCCGCTTATTATGATAAAACAAACCTGTTTGTATTTTAGTCTGGAAAATATGGGAAAGTTGTGATTCGAGGTAACGTCTTAACATCGCAAGTGCTACTTTTCTAGGTAATGTGTATTTTCGGCTATATTTTGGTTGCAAGTGCATTAAACAGACTGAAGTTGTTCCATCTACCATTTCTTGACTGCGATTGTTTACTTAAGACACTTTTTTATTTCATCCACTCTCACTCCAAAGAGCCATTGAAAGAGAGGGGAATGTATAGTTAACTAGCAAGTGTGCATTGATGCCAGAGGTCCTGTCATGAGGATGAATACTGATGAGGTTTCCTGACAGTGTACCACTGTGTTTGGGGTTTCAGAGCCATTTAAGGCTTAGTTTGGAAAAAGCTACACATGATTATTGAAAAAGTTGCAGAATTTGTCAGATGGAAATCTCGATATGCAGAGCTGTTAATTATTCACCCCCATGTCATCCAAGATGTTCATGTTTTCTTTCATGTGTTTAAGAGAAATTAAGGTTTTTGAGGTAAACATTTCTAATATTTTCTACCATATAGTGGACCAAAAATCCAAGGCATCCAAGATGTATGTGACTTTGTTTTGTCAGTAGAACACAAACAAAGATTATTAAAGGGGTCATACGGTGGTACATGCACTTTTTCAACCTGTTTGGACTGAAGTGTGTGTTGGGAGTGTGTGTACACAACCACCAGTAGTTTTGTTTTAATGTTATGTTAAAATAAGTTGCACCTTCTGAAATCAAGCCGTTCTCAAATGCATGTGGGTGTGGCGTCACACAGACAGAGGCCACACCCACGACAGTTGATTGACAGCAGCGTGTCACACAGACTGAACTGGTGTCTTACCTCAGACCTG
>JAUMHI010000074.1:9567117-9602660 GCA_032359435.1 Enteromius unitaeniatus | reverse complement strand
GCCACGCCGCATTGAAGCAGTCATTTCTGCAAAAGGATTTCTGACCAAGTATTGAGTGCATAACTGAACATAATTATATGAAGGTTGACTTTTTTATATTAAAAACACTTTTCTTTTATTGGTCGGATGAAATATGCTAATTTGTTGAGATAGGAATTTTGGGTTTTCATGAGCTGTATGTTAAAATCATCAATATTAAAACAATAAAAGGCTTGAAACTACTTCAGTTGTGTGTAACGAATCTAAAATATATGAAAGTCTAATGTTTATCAGTACATTTCAGAAAATAACGAACTTTATCACAATATGCAAATTTTTTGAAAAGGACCTGTATAGTAGTCAACATTTGAAGTGGTTATCTTCAGAGAGCAAGTTGCTATTGGATACTTGCATACCCTGAAAGTTACCTCTGCTTTTGGAACCAAAAGTTGAGGTTATCTACTTATACTATACACAAGTACTGTATGTCACATATGCCGCTTTTTGGAACACCACCCTGGACAACCATTGTACTGTACAACAATATACTCATCACGACTGTTAGCCCATTTCATACTATTATCAAACTCTCAAACTACATAGAATTGACATATGTAAATTATATAATAATTATTTTTGTTAGCTCAAAATAACAGATCATAGATCTGAGTTATTCAGATATTATGAACAAGCATTAGTCGCAATATGTTTGTGTCTCAGCTGTGCCGTTCATGTTTTCTTTTCATTAAATCGGTTTGACTAAAAGCAAACACAACTATGAAACATGATTAATATTTATTAGCTGGTCATTAGACAGTGTGTTGATATCGAATAAAATAGAATTAGTATCATTATAAGTATTATTGTTTTTTTTGTTTGTTTGTTTGTTTTTACAGAAACACTGAATGGCAACACAGAATGATTTTGTGTTAACCAGCACCAGCCCCAAATTCTCAATGTAATATGGCAAGATTTAAACTGTAGGTCTCGGAACCTAAAGGGCATACAGAAGCAGACGCAGGTCCACACAACTTGTACTTAAAATAACATTGCATGTAAATTACCAAAATAAAAGTCTTGTCCTAACAAAATGATCTAGACCCTAAACCCCCTGTATTGAGCTCTCTGATTGCCCTGACATGGCAAGAAGGCCATTTTTATGGCCAGGGAGGTCATCCCTGAACACTTTGACTTTCCTGTCATGACCATGGAACCTGCCTCTGAAGAACAAGCCTGTTCTGACACATTCTTGAACTCTGAATGTACTCTTATCACCACAGGAGCAGTATCTGACCTCTCTATGCTCTTTTTTTACAGGTAAAGGTAAAAAGCTTTTACAGTAGCAATGTGCTAACCTTAATTGGCTTATATACTTCAAAACACCATTACAATTTTTATGCACTGCAACGTGTCTACCTTAAAGTTTGGTGTTAGTAAGCATACTAGTTATTTCAAATTACACTTATAATATATTGTATAACAACTTGCATAATATATTATACTGTTCTATAGGTCAGAGATGCAAATGCAACTGTGTATTTTTCACAAAAAACAAAACAAACAAAAAACAACCACCAACCGAACAAACATTTAACATAAAACTAGATAAAATATATTTGGACAAAATGCTTTTTTTTAATAAAAGATGAAGTGCAATGCAGGCTATTTATAACAATATTTGCTGATTAGACAGTAACACAGACCTAAAATGCTAAATGTATGCCTTCTCTCTCTTCACTGTTCCCACATCTCAGACATCAAATACTTAAAAAAATTACACTTTTAGACATAGTTTATGAGAAAAGAATATACTGTACAAAACTTACTAGCAGTAGCAAATAAGACAAATCTACATTTTCACAGCTGAATTTTCAAAAAGTAATGACCAGTCTGCAACCAGCCAAAGTTCTTTATTTACCCTTGCAAGTCTCATAAAAATGCTTTCTCCTTGCATCTACACAAATCTCATACATGACCTACTGTATTTTGATCTCAAAAAAGTTAATTGTGACTGAAAAGTAAAGAGTGTACATCTACAATAAGTTTAACAGTTTAATTTTGTGCCCATCATGGTTTCATTTTCTATGTGCTAGGATATCATTCACACTTTGAATTCATGAGACATTGTATACCTTTAGCTAAGAGTTAGTTTAAATGTTTGCTACAGCCAAATTATCAGCCAAGCTGACTGAATGATAGAAGCCAAAATAAAATTATTTTTGTTAGTTTATTATACTATTAGTTAAATCATATTATAGACATCATATCTAAGCCCTGTCATTTAGCTGACTTCATTGCTCTACACAAATTTTGCATCTGCTATTATCACACTTTCTACTCGCTTAAATTGGCTTACTGCAACAAAATTAGATAAACCTGATAGTTTCATACAGTAAATTTTATTAACATACAAAGAGCAGCTACAAAGAGTTGCCTCATAAGAGCAAAATGTTTCTATGTATAAGAACTATACAGTAAACACTAAGCCAAAGCCTATAAAAATGTGAGATAACAGAGCAATTATTGTTTTGTTGACACTGAAATGAGAATGCTGGTGTACCAACAATAAACCAAAAATCATGTAGAACAAGACATTTGAAATTATATTTGCAAAGATTTCCCAAAATATTAAAATACTACAAATATGGCAAACAGTATTTTTCCTGGGTAACTACAAAGGGTAAAGGTACACTGATGACTTACAAGATAAAGGTACACTGATAATTCAAGTACAAAGGGGGAGTATTTATTATAGTATTTATTGTACTATGCTGTATTAATATTTTTCTTTATCTTCCTCTTCATCACTTAATACTCTTGTATATCTCCGCTTAGCTGGGGCAGCAGGACTCTCATGGTCTGAATCAATACTTGTTTCAAAGTTAGTCCTAGTTAAAGGATCAACATCTGAAGTATCTGTGGGAGAAAGAAAAAAAAAAGTCACCATTTTTAACCCATTTATGCAACAAAATACTTCATCATGATACACTCAGAGATTATATATCTACTGTGTTACTAATCAACCACCGCAATGAAAATGGTTCTAGATATTTCTATTTGACTTACATTTAAAAATTTCACGAACACCTTAAATGAACCATATAAAATTTTGTTTAAATGTATTCAAATAAATGTCCAATCCAGTCACCGCATTTTCCAGGTTCCACTTTGTAATAAATGTCCCTAATACTTCCATAGCAACTAGATGTAACCACAGTGCAAGTACACATTGGTATCTACAGTACAGCTGTAAATTTTTGGGTAACTTCACAAATGTAACAACCCAGTGACCAATGTGAATAGTGAAGTGAACAGTGAATAACAGGCCTAAAAGGACTTTTTGGTAAGTCAAGTCAAGTCACTTTTATTTATGTAGCGCCTTTAACAATACAGATTGTAGCAAAGCACTGAACATTATCAAGTAGAACAACAGAGTAATGTTAAAGTATAATGACGAGAATTAAACTTTATTTATCAAATGCAGAGAAGGTCTCTGTAGTCAAGACGACGATAATCACTAGAAATCAGGTGTCCCCAACAAAGTAAGCCAGAGGCGACAGCAGCAAGGAACCAAAACCAAAAAAAAGGACTTTATATAAAGTAAACAATTCCTATGAATTTACCATGTAATTACTCTGTTACACAACAGCAGCAGAGAGTAAGTTGGGCCTTATATATATTGTCATATGTGTTTAGTTACAGAAATATTACAGCTGCAGATACTTTGTAGCGATATGTTCTTATGCAAAGAGAAAGGATTTGATGGATAAAATCCTGAGTAGAGATGACCAAGTAGGCTTTAGAGAGCTTTCTAAGAGGAGCTGGTTTACTATTTTGGGGGCTCAAAACCAAAAACCTACACCTGAATATTACCTTTTAAATATTACTGTGAATCGCACAGAAGTATTGATAATAATTCAGTGACATTTAAATTCTAGATTTACTTTGAAATACATATAAAAACAGCAAAAGTTCTGGCATATTTGGTGCCCTAAGTAAAACTAGTCATGATTCCTTAATTACATTTGAGCAGTCTATTAAAAAGACTATTAAGTGGCGAAATACAGGAAATGTGTATTCCATAGACAATCTATGAAAAGCATTATTGGACCATTTTCATAGGTTGCACAACATTTTAAAACCACTACTATGAATTTATAAAGGCTGTCATTCAATTAAATATATGCTGTGTGGGTTTAACATGCTACTTGTAAGTAAAAAAAAAAAAAAAGGTTGACGCAAATAAGACATTAAACATGCCATTGAGTTCATTCATTGATTATAACTACATTTTCTGAGATCTCAATAAAATGAAAGAGACAGCTTTTCCAAAAATGTAACTTCGCGTCAATTCTACGTGGAGAGTGAGTTTTGTCTGTTTTTATAAGCACTTTAATATCAATAATCAATTTCAATGTTAAACCTACTTATTTAAAATAAAACTAAGCAAAGAACAAGTGTCTTATTTATTATACCACATACATCAGTTCTTGTCCACGACAATGTTGATCTGCTGTGGTTTGTTTTCTTTTTTTAGTTTTAATAAATTATTTAATGACTTGATATTTATTTGCCACAGTCTCTGTTATATGCTTCTCTGACGAGACACTTTTCTTCGGCTTTTGCTGTGGCACTGTGGGTTCCACCAGCAACATGAACATGACACATTGCACATTGACGTGGACGACGATGCAGAAGTATAAATTAAAACCAGCGTGAACTGTAGGTCTGACGCAGAAGTACAAATCAGCCATTATTATATGAGTGTAGGTTACTTGCATCTCAAAGTAGCTCTGTCAACAGTAAATTCTGTTCCACACAAACAGTCATCATTTACTGCCATCCTTGCTGCTGCTTATGTTCAGCTAGGAACAATTATCACTATTATCAGATTTACAGTATAAGGTAACTCATTTATAAACATGTGCCAACACAGAACAACACATTATCTTTCAACTAGGGCTGTCAAAAATAATGCGTTAACGACATTAATTATTTTTTGTCATTACATAAATAAACGCATTTCACGCATGCACAGTGTGACTAATTATTTGTCAGGAAAGTGGGGCAACAATTACCTCGGAGTAACTGCACATTGCATGACACGTGGGAACTGATGTCTTTTACACTCACTATATTAAAAACTGAGGAGCGTCATTTTACAGAGGCTTGTAAAGAACAGTTCCTGTCTGTTGCACGTAAGTGGGGGCAAAACGACAACCATTGGAACTGACAGTGCACACAACATGGTTGCCGCAATTCGTCTTTAGACGCTATGAACACATGAACTGTGTGTGTCACTCACATGCTGCAGAGAAAGTGTCAAGAGTCTTGCTGACAGTGGCTTTGTGAATGCTTTGTTCACTGCCATTCACTAGGTACTGCCGTGCACAATAGTTTCGGTGCCGAGTCTATTTTGTCTTGGATCTCAAAAGAATAACCTATTTAATCTAGCAAGGCTTCTGTTGCATGGTAAAATGTAGTATTTCTTATACAAAATGTGAAAAAGGTCAGACATCCTTTTCCTAACAGTCTCTGCTATTTTTTTCTTTTACACATATTGAAAACTGTGCTCAAATTTATTGTGTAAACTGTAATATAGACAGTCGCCTGCTCACGTGCTGCTTACGCGTGCAGTGTGAAACCGGTGTAAAGGTAAAAGATTGCTCTCATTGCAAAGACAAATATTATGGTGTGTAGTATGTTTCAGGTTGATTTAAATATCTGTGGTTTTGTTAATAAACAGACACAGTATGAAAATTATGTATCTGTGTCTTGTTATTTATCTTTTGGTATGCATTACAGAAAAAAGATGGTTAGGATTCAGGTGTAGTTGCAAATCATGATTAATCCACTGAAAAGCCTGATTAATTTGATTAAAATTTTTTATAATTTGACAGCCCTACTTTCAACATATGCTAATTGTTAATATCAACTGTATTATATCAGATTAAAACATGCCCTCAACGCAAGTAGCATGTACCTCATTTTTCTCTTATTTTAAAGTTGTTTAATGAAAACAAACAAGAAGACATTTAAGATCCTGTTTTAAGATTACCTTTCTGATCATCATTGTCATCATCCAACATTCTTCTTCTCTTCTTTGATATTTTTTCCTCTATGTGATCACTGAAACACAAATAATCAAAAATCCCATTTAGTAGAAAAGTAAAGTCATGGTTAGAGTGAACCTTCAGAAATTTTGGTCACTTGAAGTAGCACTAACCTTTGTTCCACAGTATCAGAACTGCTCTCACATGACAGAAAGCCTTAAAAAGACAGAAAATAATTGAACGGGTAATTACCAAACAAGTAAGTACTTACACACTTAGTACTTGTACAAGCAAAAGTCATGAGGCCAAGAACAGTAATCCTATAACATGATAATAGCATTCCAGTGATGTTTCTAGAAAATCAAAAAATAGCAGTGAAATGTCTACATGGTAAAAGAAAATTGTAAAGAAATTGGAAGGAAAATATCCTTTCTGGTGCTAGAGGATTTACAAGGATTTTCAATTCAGGGTTTCTGTAGGATTTTAAGGCCCAAATGTAAGAAGAGTAAAATCTATAGTACCATAGTAAACAATACATGACGGTAAAAAGCATAATTTACAGTTTTATAAAATGATATACTTTAATATTGCAGTATTTTTTTACATTGAGAAAAAATTTGATTTAAAAAACGAACATCAATAAATTATGTAAATCAAGTAACATAAATTAGGGGTGTGCGCAATATTGTAACAAAAAATTTGGGGGGATTTTATATAACCTTAATGAGACAATATTTGCAAAAAGTGTATTATTGTGCTGTTATCTTAAAAGATTACTGTGGACAGCTGACTTCTGAATTTTTTTTATATTCTTCAAATTCTGAGTGGTCAGTTCACAGGAATAAAAAATAGTGATGGATATTAATCTTTTCCAGTTTTATTGGCATTTTTACCTTTTTTTTACCAACATTTTTGTGTGCATCATCTTTTTTTAGGCCTAAAATCTGATTATTGAAATTTAAGACTTTTTTTTTTAGAGCCGTGGACACCTGGCTATTGTGAATGCTCTAATTGTCCTCTATCAGTGTGCTATCAACTTGTATGGGTTGCCACAGACAAAGAGTAAAAGACGACAAAGAACAAACTATATATAATAGATAATTGCATTTACACTATCACAGATTGGCTTCTAATAAAATCATCAACAATGGCTTCACCAAAAATGTTGCATGTTTACCCTTTGATTTGGAAGAGGCATATTTCCTCTGGCGTGACAACAGCAAAGCTCTCAATGCCTGAGCTCTCATGTCTTGATTATCATCCTCCATCTCGACAGTCAGGCTGCTATTCTGGTTTCCCTCAGAGTTCCTTTCAGCTGTAGTCTCCTCAACCAGGTCAAGGGATGCTGCTAATGACCTCAGCTGATTCACGCTCAGGCAGGAAGAAATTCTCCAGAAAGACTCCTGATGAATGACACATTGGATGAGACGATAGTATAGTGTATAGCAGAGAAACTCACTGAGAACTACCAAGTAAAAAATAAATAAATAAATAACAAAATACATTTAAAATAAAATTTAAAAAGCAGGGGAGTGCAGTGTCGCATTTTGGTGCAATATATAAACATTCACGGAATCACACTGGTGGACCAATCTTTAGTGATTTAAATCAGGTTTCTCAAGTCTTACCCTGGAGGTCCAATGCACTGCAGAGTTTAGCTCCAAACCGGATAAAACCGAGCGATTCATTAACAAACTGATTCTTTTTAATAAACCTGTTCAATCAGTTCACAAATCGCACCAAACGATTCATTCTCTAATTGGAATGATTCGATTGCAGCTATTCTTGATTCGACAGCTCACTGACTGGCGCGCGACTGATGATGGGTAAGTTACTAACATTAACTGAAAATCATATTGAGTTGTTGATCAATAGTTGATTGACAGCAGCGTGTCACACAGACTGAACTGGTGTTTTCCTCAGACCCGCCCTGAGTGAGCAGTCATCAGACCGAGATGCAGAGACAAGCAAGACTCCTAAGAGATTGAGGTGTTTTGTTGTTAAATGTATTAATGAACATAGCAGTAGTCATTTAACCCCGACATCAAAGTGATTGAAGACGCAGAGGAGTAACATTACGTTTGGTTCTGAAGGGAAACGCGCCCTTGATCAACCGAAATGTGTTTATTTTCACGCAAATCATTCATGATCCAGCCTCACCTACAGAAGCAGTGAGTATAATGTCTTTTAATGAATCTTTGCAAATCACCTTTCCTAATAATGTGCTAATTAGCAAGTTTCACAATAATTACGGCTAAAAAAAGTAACTTTATTTGATGGTCACTTGGTTTCGTCTGTGTATAGGTATTTTTTTGAAAATTTGGTTTTCATTCTACGATGCACATGCACGACTTTATGCATTTTGTAATCACTTTGGAAAGGTCACGCACGGTTTGTTTGTACTCCGTATAAAAAGATAGGGTAGAGTGAAAGATCTAATTTTCTCCTTTTTACCGTTTTTGTAACGCATTCAACACGTTGCTTGTAGACCCTGTATTTGTTCTTCCGTCTACGTCATGTGTAGTAAAATATATAGAAATCATAACTGATCATTTAAATTCAATGCATTTGCCACAATAGACCTTTTTGTCTTGCATGTGACAAATACCTTAAATTATGATTGCAATTATTTTTTTTCCTTTGTACCCACAGTGCAGTTGTCTTTGCCGTCACACATGTACATCTCCAGCCTCCCTCACAGATATTCAGCAGCTCAGCTCCACTTCCACTGGGGATCTTCCAATCTGCTGACTGGATCAGAACACACTGTTAATGGCAAACGGTTTGCTGGTGAGGTAAAGTAAATATGTACACGCACACCCTAAAGAGGAGACCTCGTCCATTACGGTGAACACCTTTAGTGCAGGAGCAAACTGCTTTCGATTGCATAAGCCCACTATAGAGGATTTGAAAGGAAACCTGAAGTCAGGACTCAACAGTGCATGATGCAATGTTCAGTAACATGTATGGAGTTGTCCCAAATAATAATCACTTTATATCTGTGGATATAACTCTCACCTATGGTCATGAGCTTTGGGTTATGACGGAAAGAACGAGATCCCGGATACAGGCGGCCAAAATGAGTTTCCTCCGCAGGGTGGCTGGGCACTCCCTTAGAGATAGGGTGAGGAGCTCGGTCACTCGGGAGGAGCTCAGAGTAGATCCGTTACTCCTCCACATCGAGAGAGGCCAGCTGAGGTGGCTCGGGCATCTGTTCCGGATGCCTCCTGGATGTCTCCCTGGGGAGGTGTTCCGGGCATGTCCCACCGGGAGGAGGCCCCGGGGACGACCTAGGACACGCTGGAGGGACTATGTCTCTTGGCTGGCCTGGGAACGCCTCAGTGTTCCCCCGGAAGAGCTGGAGGAAGTGTCTGGGGAGAGGGAAGTCTGGGCATCCCTGCTTAGACTACTGCGCCCGCGAGCCGGTCCCGGATAAGCGGAAGATGATGGATAGATGGATGGATGGATGGATATCTGTGGATCACTTTAGGACAAGGAATGTGGCTGCACATGAACACTGTTTGTGTTCATATAACACATAAATGTGCTTCCGAAGACGGAGGTTTATAGTCAATGTGACTTTGTAGTTCAGACCCCTGCCCTTTTATATTTGCCTGTCCTTCCAAATGCCAGAGGACAGATGCTGTGAATTACCCTGAATAGAATAAAAGTTGTGGCTTTATTATACAAGTCTTTAGCCAATCAAATGACATGTCCAAATAAGCATACAAATGCTATTGCTATATGTGACTATTCCAATGCAAAGCAGCAGTAGTTTATGTCCTTGGCAGATATAGATTACTTCTTTAAAACTTTTTTTTCCTGTTGTATCCAGATGCATGTAGTACACTTCAATTCTGACAAATACCCCAACATCTCCATGGCAGTGGACAAGCATGATGGACTGGCTGTGCTGGGAGTTTTCATTGAGGTGAGTCCAGGCCTCAAATCACTGTGACTGATGTGGTGCAATTGTTAAGGCTCAGGGTTGATGCTCGGAAGTTAGCTGGTTTTATTCCCGCAGGAGCTGAGCAATGAGCCATCGCTGCATGTCATTTAACTCTCGAAAATTTGTGGCGATTGTCCCTGTAATAATTCTTGTGGAAAAAAGTCCTATACACAAATTTTCTAGCATAATTCTTATTTTCTAATGAGTCAGTGTTTTATATAATTTAGATTGGAGAGTTCAACCCTGCTTTCGACAAATTCTTCAAATACATGAATGGGATAAAGTATAGAGGTATGTTACTTTCAGATTTTTTCAAATATCTGTGATTGGGATGTGCACAAGACAAGTAAGCTAACACTCTCTTATCGCTAAACTGTGAACTGGCAGATCAGAAAATACAGGTCCCAGCGTTTAACGTCCATGCGCTGCTACCAGCCAGTTTGGATGAGTATTACCGCTACGATGGTTCTCTGACCACACCGCCTTGCTATCCCAGTGTGCTATGGACCGTGTTTAGGAGACCGATCACCATTTCAAGAAAACAGGTATGGCACAAAAATAAGTACTGCTTTACCTTTGAGAAAAGATGGTTTAGTAGGCCAAGTAGGACTGTAATATCTGGGGTAAGAATGCATGATATTGGATATTTTCCAATATCCAATATGCTGATATTTTTTTTAATCATTTTGGCTGGTACCGATGCAGATATATTTTCTTTTATTTAGAAACAACACCAAGTCTCTCCTGTGCAGAAATTATAAGCATTTTGTTTATTTTTTTTTTTTTTATCATATCGGCTGATTCTGATATTAGTCCGATAATTTTGTGCATTCCTAATATAGAGCAAACCTACCAATTAGCAGCAGACATGATTCAAAAAAGTAGATTTTTTTCACAATACACTTCTACTGTTGAATGGTTGGCAATAGATGTAGTGCATTATATAACACCTAACTAGCAAACCTTGGCTCTTTGTGTGTGACTTGCAACTATGGGGCAATAGCCTCAGCTGTCTATATTGTGTGTAATAATGTTACTGTTGTGTCTTTACAGTTTTTGGCATTGGCCACAGCTCTGTACGCCTCTTATGCCCAAGAGTCTACTACTGTGTTACTTCACGGAAATTACCGGAAACCACAACTCGCAGATAACAGGGTGATACTGGTTTCTTTTAAAGATGGTAAGCAGTGTTTAGATTGCAACATGATTTCATATGATATAGCAAGGAAGCCTAAGTGTTAAAATATCTGCTGCAATGCTTGAAGTGCCATTGGTTTCCTATCCAAGAACCGATAGGAATATGAGCTTTCAAGTTGGCTTTGCCTGTCTTTCAACTTCTGTGTAAGGCCTCCATTTATGCACTGTTACTTTTTTCCTGGATGAAAGACCTTCGCTGCTGCAGGCTCCTTCGAAACAAATGCTGGGCTTTAAATTAGATGCTTCAACTGACATAAATCTTTTCCTCTAAACCTGGTTTTAGAGTTGGTGCACCACAGAGTTTACTTCTAAATGTCAGGCATTTTGTTGCTATGAGAGAAGTCTGGGTTTGCTGTCTTTAATGGAGGCTAGTGATCTGCTTCAGTCTTGCTGTTTGCTAACATCCTTGCATGAAGGCTAAATTCATCGATGCCACTTGCTGCGTTCTTTACTGCATGGCAATGTTTCTTAAGAAGCTAATTTATGGAGACGAAAGCTCGGGCCTTCATTTTTCCTTCCAGCCCCTGCACTTGTAAAGTTTTACCCTAAGCAGTCCTCCGTTGCAATGCTAAGCTTGAACACCTCTCTACATTGTGTCTGGTGCAGGACTGCATGGTATTCTTTCAACGGCGTCCCCCTTTCAGAGAAAGCAAGTCATCCAGAAGCTTCTGGTGGGTGACCTTGCAGATTTGGCCGATGAGGGACTCTACCAACTTCTGCCAAAGTTGAGTCCCCAACCGGGAAAGGATAAGAAGTTGAAGAAGAACAAGAAGCAGGGACACTGGAGCCAAGCAACTCAGAAAGAGCAATGGTCAAAGAACAAGGTGCATAGCGATACTGGCTACTCCTCTGCTGTTGGGAAGAAACCACCAACACCTTGGTATTTGGGAGCATTGGATATGAATAAAGGGATATGCTTTGTATCCATGGAGGAGAACGTTGTGCACAAACTCGAGAGATACCATGCAAAGAGTCTGACGGTTGAAGCTCTGAGAGAGGTCGTCTTCCCGGAGTTGAACCTTAGGAGTTACTTGCACTGCCGATCTGATCTAGACCTTCAGACCATAAGAAAACTCATACAAGGACGATCTCGAGACGAAGCCGCTGAGCTTGAACAATCACTGGCTGAAGCCATGCTGAAGAAGCTGAGGAGGCAAATCAACCAGCATAGAAACCCAAACATGATAACCACCATAGGGCTTCCTCAAGCCACAATCCCGAAGGACTTAAACTCAGCCTTGACTTACCACAGACCTCAACGTGTTGAATGGGAAGATTAGACTCAGTGAGGGCTACGAACCTCCCCGAGGGCCTACATTTCTGCAGTACGCTGTCACGCACAATATTCATATAGTCAAATCAGCTCCTAAGGCTAGTATGTCATTTGAGTAATATTTATTTAGTTGGATGGTACCCCTCTAACACTGTCTCTTAGACTCAGACAGTCTTTGTCTAGAACTAGTTTTGCTTTTGCAGTAGATCAAATGACTTGTTGAGCAAATAGTATTCATGGCATTCATGTTACGCCGCTGGTTATGAAAACTTTGTAGTTACTTTCCAATGAACTGTACAGTAGCTTTTGCTAGATGGATGTCGACAGGACCACAAAATTCCCAGCTTTCAGGATCCAAATGAACTATCTAATGATTAGTCTAGACTAAAATCTGGTCTGTTTTAAGCATTAGCAAGGTTTTTGAGGGAGAATACGACTCAAACTATTTTAATTATTATATGCAATGCACAAAAAGACAGAGGATCATCATGGCGAGGGAATATTTTTACATTTTATTGGGGAAAGTTGAGCTGTAATTGTATTCTGTGGTAAAATCAAAGGGTAAAATCAGCACTTATTTTAACATTCTCAAGTTCTCAAGCGCTGTGGGTTACTGTTTTTTTGGGTGTGATCTGAACCCAGAGAGACAGCAGACAGGGTTAGCTTTTTTGCACACTGACTTTGCACACATTTTGGTCTATAAAGTTCTTTGTAAAATGTCTAGATTATGGATTGTAAAATAAACGCATAATGTCAATTAAAATATATCACTTTTTCCACTTGTAATGGACAAACGTGTCCCTGTTTATATTCCAAATGGTGTTCAGAAGTGATGTCTGAATATTGTAAAGTGTAATGCCATGAGTTTGTATTTGTATTTGTATTGAGTTAAAAAAAATAATCTGAATATTAGGAGCTTGTATGATCCGCAGACGTGCATTTTCTGATTTTATCCACAAATCCTGTCATATCATTTGCTGTTTGCCTTTTTTCTTCTACTGGGCATAGAAGATGAAGAAGAAGATTTTTTGTTTCAATAGTAGAAGTGAGTGGGGTCCAATATTGTTTTGAACCCGACAAAAACAGGTTAATACGCTTTCCCCCGGTTTCACAGACAATGCTTTGAGCCTAGTCCTAGGCTAAAATGTAAATCTGAGCTGTTTCAACTAAAAGAAACTCATACCGACTGATCTTATCAGTGCCTTGTCTTAAGATGCCCACCAGCAAGCCACGTGTATAACAATTACTTAAATGTTCTAATTGAATTAATCCTGGCTTAGGCTAAACACCGTCTATGAAACCAGGCCTTAATATATCTTGTGTGTGTTTTTTCTCTCTCGAATAGTCGCACTTCATTTGTATGTGCAGTATATTCACAAAACATTCCTTTAAATTCATAGTTTTCTTTTCTTTCCTTCAAGGATACTTTACTTGGATGGGCTGGGGTAGGTTGTAGTAAATCAAACAAGTGTGTGTGCATGTGTGTGTGTGTGTGTGATGTCAGACACTTCCTCACCCCTGGCTAACAGACGTGACGTCTTATGTTATGACACTCATGCGAGGTGATGAGCTGGTGGCTGTGCAGTGACGTGTAGCTGCAGTGTTGCGTCACCGCTGTCTTTGGCCACAACAAAATTGCTGTTGACATAAGATTGAACATATGGTGAGGGCATGTTTGTGCACTTAGCTTGACTTTATCATTGACGTATCTATGGTTTAGTTCTAATTGCAGTGTTGCAGTGCCTCACAGATATCTTTACTGTTAACCACTGCTCCCTACACATGTGCATGCATGTCTCATTTGACAGCACTGGGTTTTGTCACCACATGTGTGTGTAATCACAGCCATTTGTGTATTTTTGTGCATTATGTCAGATGTGTAACATTAGTGTGTGATGACTGCTAATCTTACTGAGAACTGCTAAACAAATGAGCTAATCTGATCTTATTTAGGAGTTATTTTTATCTTCTGCAGAGTCAACATGAAATTCAAATTTACTCAAGCTTTCCTCATGCATTCACACTCGCATGCGTGATTCATAAGGGAACATTAATGCAAAAACTTTCATTCACTTTTCATAATACAGTCGATTCCCAGTGAATAAAATCAAGTCCTTGTCATATTGAATATCGTTTAACTCTGATATCCATCACATTATGGGAATAAAATGGGTTGCAAATGCCATTTCATGTTGACTTAAAAGTTACTGATTTTCATTTGATGCACAAAATTGATTGTGCTCCAGGCTGTGATCATATTTCTGCATGTATTGCGTGAAAATGGCACTTTGTAAACTTGTATTTACAAAGATGCATAAAACAAATACAATGCTGCATTAAAAACACTGCTGAGACAGTTTAACACGCTGATAATTATGAGGTTAATTCTCCTTTCAGGTATTCTAGCTACAATAATAGTGGCCTCCATGCTAGGACTGCTACTGATCATTACACTGGTTTGGTGTCTTTTGAGAAAGAGGTAAGTGTTAAATTCATCCCGAAATGAAATGTTGCATGCATCATGGACCAGATTGAAAAGTTGGCAGGTCTAAATATTCAATCAAATTATAATAACTTCTTATTCTAAGAAATAGTCTTTATTTCTTGTTAAATATTTTTAAAACACAGATGTAACCACAAAAGTACAAGAAGTTGTACCAAGAAAAAAGTATTTGAGCATGAACTCCTTGCCACTATAATCAATTGTCAACTACATCTAATGAAAGAATACGTTTTCTATGAATTTAAATGTTGATCATTTGAAGCCATACAAATTGAGTGAATTATGACTAATTTATTGACTATTTGGAAAGATCACATGCCATAAAAGGTACAATGTAATGTGATATAACAGTACTGCAAAAATCCCATCAGAATCATCCAACGTTTTTGGGAACTTCAGGCACATACCAGTTGGATAAGTCATCTTCAATATAGGAAGATGGTTTAAATGTTGGCTAAAATTATTGTTTTCACACAATCTGTGCTTAATCTGACAGCTGTATTCCCATATTGACTATTAGTAATCTTCAGTAAGATAAAGGTGTGGTCATATTTAACATTACTCTGCGAAGAATCTCCATGGTCAGAATTTTGAGGTGAGGGCAAAAAAGACTCAGGTGTCAAAGTCAGTCACGCTGACTAAGAGGAAGCGGCTTGGTTAGACAATGACTTGTGTTAAAGAGATTCACCCAAAAAGGAAAATTACACCAAGATTTGCTCATCCTCAATCCATCCTATAGGTGCTATAAGACATTCTTTTTTGAGACGAATACTATCAGAGTTGTATTTCAAAAAAAAAGTCTCTTTTCAAGGCTCAAAGGCTCTTCCAAGTTTAGTAATAGCAGTGAATGAGGTTTAAGCATCCATCCATCATATATAGTACATCACATGGCTATGGGGGGTTAATAAATGCTTTGTAAAATTAATTTTTGTAAGAAAAATATCTATATTTAATACCTTATTGACTATTTGGAAAGATCACATGCCATAAAAGGTACAATGTAATGTGATATAACTTATATCACAGGACGTGTGTGTACCATAAGGCAAGTTTTGTTTACAGCAAATGAAAAACCAGTCTCTGTTTATTTCAAAATCCTCCAACATTTTTCTGTCCTCATTTTGTACTTTTAATTTGTGACGACTCTTTCGTTTATGCTTCTGTTTTCATGTCAAGTCATCGGCTGCCACTTTCATAAATGCATGCACCACAGTTAGAAGTTATGGTTTATAAAGTTTTAAATACGGATAATTTTATGCATCAGTCACTTTAGGAGGCCTTTATAAACTTTTATGATGGATGAATGCAGTTTTTTGGACTTTACATTCTTTACGTTTTTAATTGCATTCATCTGAAGAAGAAAGTCACATACACCTAGGATGGCTTGAGGGTGAGTAAATCATGGGCTTTTGAATATTTCACTACACTGTCTACAATCTTTACATTTTTGCTGGTGTGGCCAGTCCTTATTGCAAGTTTTTCAGATTTCCACAATAACCTGCTCGTCTCCTGTTCTTTACAATAGATCTAACACCGAAGAACAAAAAGAGAAAACCAACGGGTACAAGCTGGCTGAGAAAGAAGAAAACATCTCCAAAGTATAACATCTGACGAAACCTGAGAAACAAATTACACTTGCAGTCTTTTTTCCCATCATGCACATTTCTGTCCTTGACTCACACTACGATACCAACTGGTTGCATGCAATATTTAGATCAAAAATGTTCAAGGAACTCTGTCTATTTGAGGTCTGTTCTTCTTCAACCGCATTCTAATCCAACAGGACCCGAAAAACCCTGTGATGACATGAGAGGAGAGTAAAAATATGTCGTTTTCATACAGTATGTGATTCACCGCATTTGTGTAACCCACCAGTCGACATCAAACCGGGTGCTTTTGCGAAGCAGGAACCATCAAACCCTGATCTGCCAGGGTGGCCTTCCTTTGCTGTCCGCCGGCATGTGGCATCTCTCTGCCCAGTGCCAAGCAGACGTGGTGGGAAAAGGCAGCTCTTGCCCGAGGCAGCGAGGACGTTCTGGTTCAACGTGGATATGTGGCGGCCTGAGATGGGCAGTTATGATGTCCCCACCCTGTATTTACTATTGTGCTGTTGGACCGATTAGAGTAATGAAAGGGAACGTGCCCACTGAAATGGCCTATTGTTCCCCGGCTTGTATGTAGGTTGACCTTTGACCTCTCGTTGCCTGAGCAATCATGAGACTAAACGCCCATGCGAACCCTGTAACCCGTGCAAACATAATTTACCGGAATGCTCAGGATTAGGACTTTAATTTAAGTCAACTCTGCGGGAAGTTGATTTCCTGGGGGTTTGGGCTCTATTGGCAAAATAATGACAAAAATGATGAGTGTGTGAAATGATCGTAATGATTATGATTGACTGGAGATATTGAAGCTGTGAATTGTGAATAACACTGTAGGTCAGTTTTGGAAATGATAATGAAAGGCAAACAGATTGTGATTTTGATTTACTCTGCTTGTTGTGCACTGTATATATTTTTGTGAATATACACTGTGAATTTTGAGGTATTATTTTTCATTGTATTTTTGTTGTGGTGAAGTGAATTTGTGCTGCCATTAAATTGACATGATAAACCCAAATGATAGTATTTAATTTTTTTCTTAATAATATTTGCTTTTATATAATATCTATCAGTAGTTTTATTTATTTGTGTATGGTATTTTCATAAGGGAACTGTTGTGTACAAAAAATAAATCTTGATATATAATTAAATATAATGTTCCATATGTATGTACTACTTCAACACTGATATTAGTTTAGTTTACAAACTACATTTGCAAAGCACATGAGTAATATCTGAGCAAACATTATAAATTAGATTATTCATATAAATTCATAGCATTTATGCATTACAAAGGGGATGAGAGGAAATTAGTGCAAAAGTAGTAAGGGGTGGTACGATTATTAATCTCCTTTTTTTTTTTAAACCACTTACTAATATATAACATTATTATAGGGCTATATGTTTACTAAATAGTATTTTATACAGTATACATACATACTTATTTTATACATAAGTTAATACAATGTAATCTACTATAATAAATATATATGTAACATGGGGTTTGGGTTTTGTTTTGTGTCTGTTGCATGTTATGTTGTAATGTATATGCATACATATACACAGAAAAAAAATTATATATATATATATATATATATATATATATATATAAATTGAATATCTAAATGCAATAAAAAAGCATTTTCCCCTGGGGTTTGTCATTTGTCTTTTAAACAAAAACTTAACAGAATAAAATTATGCCATGACTATAGGCCAAATAAACAAATTTTAGACTTTGCATTTTAAAATCTGGATTATGTATAACCATGCAAACATATAGCAGTATAATTCTATTAATAAAATATGAAAAAGTAGTAAAAACAAACCATAAAGGCATTAAATGTTTCCAATATATATAATGAGTTTAATGAAATGAAAAATATGATTATAATGAGATCTTTCTATAGACAACACAAAGGGAGAAATAAATGAAAATACATACATACTGTGCCTTATATTTTTTGACAATTAAACTGAATAAGAGCATAAAACATTAGTGCCTGAATATCACGGTGCTGTAGTTTTTTGGAAGTTGCAAAACTTGAAGACATGGCGTCCTCTTGTGTTCATTGACCGAAGAGCTCAGGTTTACAGCTGAGTGTTATTGTCAATGTACTTCCGGGTGCAAGTGTAGAGACGCGTCCACATCAGATTTTTCCATTCATAACCACTTTAGTTTTTAATCATGTACCACCAACCCGTACTGAAAAACAGACGGACTCTACTGGAGCGAGCGGAGAAGTTTATCTCCGATATATATTTCACTGACTGCAATCTTAGAGGAAGGTAACGTTAAGCCTTCATGCACTCGCTTTCTTTCTATGCATACTTAATATTGTTTAATAATTTAATGAATCATTTTTATGCAAACTAACTAGAGGTTTTTTTAGGTTTAACTTATACCTTTTATTCTAAATATCGTTAAATTGTTATCATTTAATTGTACACTTCCTCTTAATGGTTGATAGAAGACCTTTGACCTTGTATACTCTAGTTAATGGGTTGTTATGAGCAGTGATTTATACACTCTTATTTCCTTGCAGACTGTTTGGAGACACTCATCCACTTGAGTCCATCTCCGTGTTCCTCTCCGAGAAGCGTATCTCTTATTCAGAAGCCGTCCAGCAAAACTTCCAGCCTTGCAAAGTGGGTGACGCATTCGGGCCCACGTAAGTTGCATACAAGGTTTACTGTCTAACAAACTGATTGAGTTTTAGAGGGCCACTTCCCAGCCTGCAAGGCTGACCAGCTAAAACCAGCTACTTCCAGCCTAAACCAGCTAAGACCAGTCAATTAGTCTAGGCTGGTTTGAGTTGTTTGTTTCAGCAGTGGTAGTATATTGCCTGGTGATGTCTCACAGATGGTGGACGTGCTGGTTCAAAGTGGTCCTGAAGATCCCAGAGACCTGGAGGGGGAAGGAGGTGCACCTGCGATGGGAGAGCGATGGAGAGGGAATGGTTTGGAGGGATCGACATCCAGTCCAGGTCAGGAGGCCCAGATCTGTATCTCATGAATGACTCGCAAAAGGTTTACGAGTGCATTCAATGTGAATCATTTTCCAGGGTTTGACCAAAGAAGGCGAGAAGACCAGTTATGTTCTGAGCGAGTGCTTGAAGGACACTGAAGATCACGAGTAAGTGGAAATCTAATAGAATAGCCTGAATTGATGTGCATTGGCTTCAATCTTGAATCTTGATTTTCAGCATTACCTTATACATGGAACTTGCATGTAATGGACTCTTTGGAGCAGGACAGGGATCTATGATCGCCGCCCCTGACCCAAACGGGAAGTACGCTCTCCAGAAGGCCGAGCTTGTTGTTTTCAATCGAGACGTCCGAGAGCTTCTCACTGACTTTGAGATGCTTGTGGATATTGTGAAGGTAGCGTCACACTGTGATGGTAAAGTTGGCTTGGAACAACAAATATATGCACTAAATACACATTCCCTGACAGATATTAGGAGAAGGAGAGCAGCGGGGATTCCAGGCCTTGTTCACAGCCAATGAGATGGTGAATCTGTGCGACCCAGCCAATCCCAGTTCATTCGCTGCTGCTCGGAGTCTGGCCCAGAGGTTTTTTGGCCAGAAAAACGGGGAGAGTCAACACGTGGTGCATGCCATGGGTCACTGCCATATTGACTCGGGTAATATTATTCAATAAATGTTACTGCACAATGCATGACTCAAAATGTAGTTTTAAGTTAACAGCAGTTGGTATGTTAACATGTACACTAGCCTTCAAATTTATTATTTCGTATACAGTTTGTTTGATTTTACAGAAAATAAATAAATAAACACACAGTTGTCATTTGAAGTGGATCAAAAAAGTGTGTCCTAGTACTGGTAGGGGAACAAATATTAGATCATGTTCAATCACGTTCAATCCTCTCCTCAGCTTGGTTGTGGCCATATGAAGAGACTATCAGGAAGTGTGCTCGCAGCTGGGTCACCGTGATCAGACTGATGGAGAAGAACCCAGAGTTCGTCTTTACATGCTCACAAGTACATGCTTACAGATTTTTCTTTTTTTTTTTAGGCAAAGAGAGAAAGAACCCCCTTCACCGTGGGCATACGTTTAATAAACCTACTATATGTTGTGATAATTTACTTGTAAAAAGGGCTTTTTTAGGTCAATAAACAGTAGACATCATTGAAATGCTCTCATCGACTGCAAACGTGTATGTTCAGGCACAGCAGTTCCAGTGGGTGAAGAGCTGGTACCCGAGCCTGTTCTCAGAGATAAAGCAATTTGCACACAAAGGCCAGTTTATTCCTGTCGGAGGCACGTGGGTGGAAATGGTAGGATTGAAATATTTGTGCATGTTTCTTCACCTCATCCTGTTCACATATCTTCACATGATTATTCTTTGTATCAGGATGGCAACTTGCCTTCTGGGGAGTCTATGGTCAGGCAGTTTCTGCACGGACAGAACTTCTTCAAGGATGAATTTGGACATTACTGTAAAGAGGTACTGTACCTCTATTTGTCCAAAATAAAGTACATTGGCTTCCTAAGACTCAATAGAGTATTATTATATATTTTCTCTGTCTTATCATCATCAGTGTTTATGTAAAGAAAGAAAAACAGTGCACATCTTTTCTCTGCCAAGGCTGAGAAGGTCTTGAGAACCTGAAAGGAGGCTGTATATCAGTCAGACACATCCCACAGATGGACCTTGAGAAGAGATAATGAAACAAAAACATTTTTATTGCTTTTAGATTACTTCTGTCTACTTTATTACATTGATTTATATTGGAATCATCTTGAACTGTAACCGTATTCAAAAATAGAAAGAGAAAGAAAATATATTACACTCTTTCTTAACGTGAAGTGCATTAAACATTAGATTGTCAGGATTTCCCTGCATTGGGTTGACAGACTTATACTTAATTTAATGAATTAGTAACATTTTTATAATTAAATTAAGATGAATATTTTGTTTATCTGCGTGCAAAATGAGACATAAGAGTGACCCTCACCTTAAAATTAGAAGGTATTTTCTGTAAATTTATTAGATTAATAATTTGTGTATTTTAACAAAAATGCATAGTTAATTATACGAGTGTAATTATAGTGGCCGGTATGTGCAATTCCACAAAAAACTAAAAAAAAAACAAATAAATATATATATATTTATATATTATTTTCAAGATTTTCCAAACATAATAAGAATAAAGGATAAAAAGTATGAATAATTTGTCGCCACTGTGTGAATAAATTTAATTTGTAATAGTAGCAGTAATCTGATGAGTGTTTTAAAATGTCATTAATGACAATGATTTAGTTTGTAGAATCTGATTACAGTTTAAATAATCCATACGCAGATTCATGTATTATGCTAGTCATTGTTCTAAAACACACACCGCTTCCTGTTTACTCACACAGTTCTGGCTGCCAGACACATTTGGTTACTCAGCACAGCTACCTCAAATCATGAAAGGATGTGGGATTTCTCGTTTTCTCACTCAAAAGCTAAGTTGGAACCTTGTTAACACATTCCCGGTATGTACCCACCACATCTGTACACATAAAAACCCCTATTATTGTAGTTTTGACGTCTAAAAGCCCATAAATCTTTCCTCTCTTCACCAGCATAACACATTCTTCTGGGAAGGTATTGATGGCTCGCAGGTTCTCACTCATTTTCCTCCGGGAAACTCCTATGAGATGAAGGGAAAAGTGGAAGATGTAAGTGTATCATCGTTTGAGAGCTTCCTTTAATGAGCGCCCGTCTCATTTGTTCTTTCTTTGACTCAACAAAGCTGATAAATACAGTGAGGAATAATAAAGACAAAGGACGAGCCAATCACAGCGCGGTGTTGTTTGGTTTCGGAGACGGAGGTGGTGGCCCCACACAGCTAATGCTGGACCGTCTACAACGAGTTTGTGATACTGACTGCCTGCCGAAGTCAGTTTCTCTTTCATGTTGCAAAAAACACTCATTTCATGCTGTTCAAACATGATTACACTAATATTAGCCTATAATGCACTTAGCCTGTGACGCACATGACATAATTGATGAATGGTTTCCAGAATCGGTGGTCTTTCTGTAGTAATCGAGGATCATGATTGTGTCATCAAGGGTCCAGATGTCTAGTCCTGATGTCCTGTTCTCTCAGTTGGAATCAGACTCATCGCTCCTGTGTACATGGGTTGGCGAGCTCTTCCTTGAGCTACATAATGGCACTTACACCACCCAAGCAAAGGTGTGTTTCCATCTCTCAAAACCCAATAGTGCTCTGATACAATTTGTGAAACTGCACCTGCATTAATTTTCATTGTTCAGCACTTCATAAAGGGGCGCATAATACACTTTTTAAAATAAATGGTCAAGATTTTTAAGTTAAAACTTTTTGTTTGTTTGTTTCGCATGACCATTTTCCATTTCTCTGACATAAGGGGTTTTTTTTGGTTACTGTACCTTTAAGAGTGTTTAAAGGTACAGTTCACCCAAAAATGAAAATTCTGCCATAGTTTATTTACCCTTAAGTAGTTTCAAAGCTGTATGAATTTCTTTGTTCTGCCGAAGAAAGTCTGTAACCAGGCTGTTTTGGGTCATCATTGACTTTCAGAGTACATGTTTTCTTACTATGGAGGTCAATGGTAAATCAAAACTATCAAAAATATCTTCCTTTGTGTTCAGCAAAACAAAGAAATTCATACAGGTTTGGAACTACTCAAGGGTGAGTAAATCATGACATCATTTTAATTTTTGCTTGAACTAGTCCTTTAAATTACCTCAGTTATAATGAGCTAACCTCTTCTTGAAAGTGAAATACTGTACGCAGCATTAATCATCAGGGTTGGGATTCCTAAAAGCGCTTTAAATCCAATTTCATCATAACCATTACCATCAATCTTTGAGTCATTATTGTCTTGAGAAACCCAGCCCAGAACGTAAGGGATTTTTTCATAAAATGCCTAGAGCTCCAGTATAAACACTATATGTCAATATACACTACCACCGAATGACATTCCCTCTTTTTTAATTCTTTTTCTGTAGATAAAATTGGGAAACCGCCAATGTGAAGCGTTGCTTCATGACATTGAGGTGGCTAGCTCTCTGGCATTGTGTAAAAAAGACAGCTTTAAATACCCAGCATGCAAACTTCAAGACCTGTGGAGGCAAGTGCTAATGGATTTGAATGCATCACTTAAGGAGATCCTGGTGAAAATCGCATAACTGAGTTCTCAAGAAACTCTTTGGTGTTTTTTAGATTGCTTCTGCTCAATCAGTTCCATGATGTGATTCCTGGCAGCTGTATTGAGATGGTTGTTGAAGATGCTTTACAGTACTATGACGGTAAATCATCTGCCTGTATATACCTCTGTATATTTAGTTCTAACCTTTGATTTTAGAAGTAGTAGCATCAGTAGTAGTATCCATTTATTGTATTACTCACCTTTATGTTGTTCCTACTTTTCATTATTTTAATTCTTTAGTGGAAATGATGTTTTCCATACAAATCAAAGTGAAAGGGGACTGTCTATGTCTGCTTTTTAAAAATGGGGTAGAAGGATCAAAAAGTAGTCCATATTATACATGTATTGTATTCCAGGTCTTTTGATGTTATTTGATGGCTTTGTGTGGGCAGTATATAGAAATATAAGTTATAAAAAGTGTTGCCCTTCAGCGATCTCCATATAAAATCTGACTCTTTGAAACTTGAACCAGTGGCACTCCGTATTGTAGCAAAACGAGTGTAATGTGTCCTCATATGGCATTTTTAAGAGCTATGGTTGAGGTTTAAGAATTTAAATTATGAACTGTAGTATGGCTTGAAGACTTCAACAGATGTGTAAACTTCCCACCCCTTCATGTTGGGTTAGGAATGACTTGTAGATGAGTAAATGACAAAAGACTGACAATATGCTGAAAAAAACACACAAAATCTAAAAAATGAGTTGTATAGGATATTGATTATTCATAAGATTGTCTTTACTTTCTGTGTCTGTGGTATGCCCCATGAACTGCACCATCAGATGACCTATTGTACTGTTTTCAGAGATACGCACCACAGGGTCAAGACTTCTTCTTGCTGCTTGTGAATCACTGGGATCCACTCCTGGGAAGGGTACGAGATCCAGCATAGCTGTGTTGAATACTTTACCTTGGGAAAGAACTGAAGTCATATCGCTGCCAGTAGAGGACAATCAAACAAGATTAGGTACTTTCCACAGACAAAACATAACATTGTTAAATTTCCTTGTTTTGGGTCAACCTCAAAGATAATAATAGGCTAAGATTTCATTAAGACAGGCTTTTTGAACAACATTGCTTATTATGATTCCTGCCTGTGTCCTGCAGCCTTGGTGAAAGTACCTAGCGTGGGCGTAGCTTCAGTCAAAGAGACGACAGACCCTAAGGACTCTGTTTCTGTCACAATGATGGTGTTTGATTCTCTTACAATCAAGTAATATTCCATTATTCCATGCTTTTCTTCAACCAACACATTCTGTGGGTTTTCTCTGTGACACAGGCTGATGGGACTATCATTATGGAGAATGGTCTTTTGAAGGCCACAATAGACCAAACAGGTCGTTTGATGTCTCTGCTTTTGCTTCAAGCAAACAGGTGAGTCATAATGTATGGCCTCCAGGAAAAGTGCAAAATCATATAAGGTTGTTTTCAGTCCTTACTTCATATAAAATTTGTTATGACTCCAGGGAAACCATTTCTGAGGGTTGCCTCGGTAACCAGTTTGCATTGTTTGATGATGTGCCTCTGTATTGGGATGCCTGGGATGTGATGGACTACCACCTTCAGACAAGGTGAGTCTGTTTCTTGGATCAGATCCAGTATGAACCCAGCTGTGAACTCCTTATGAACCCAAATTAAAGTCATAATCTTGACGGCAATAACTTTTCTAGGAAGCCTACAGTTGAGGTCATTGAGCCTGCCAAAGTGGTGAGATCAGGAGGACTTCAAGGCAGCGTCGTCATCTCGCTAAGAATTAGTGGAAAAAGCACTATCAGACAGGAGATCCTTCTGGACGCTTGCTGCCCTTGTATCAAATTCAACACCGAGGTATCATCTTATGCTTGATATATCAACCAGTTGGTCAACAAGCTTGCCGAAGCATAATGGATGTCACGTTTCCAGGTGGACTGGGAAGAATCACATAAGTTCCTGAAGGTGGAGTTCCCTGTGCAGGTGCGCAGCCCAAATGCTACTTATGAGATCCAGTTTGGACACTTGCAGAGACCCACCCATAGAAACACATCCTGGGACTGGGCTCGGTTTGAGGTAGTGTGTACTTGGTTTAATTCTTTTTATACAAATTTCCCCCTAAATACTTGCCGTTCTTGTCAAGAGTCCACTTTGTAGTAGTATTTCAGTTATAGTCTGCTCTTTCCTCACCGCTGCGGATGTGGCAACGGGCCACAACAATCCAGCAAACATGCCATTATGAGTGTGGGCCGACTGCATGCTGGTAACTGAGCCGCATGTGGGCCCTGATTCCAGCATGAAATACAGGGCATTTGTGGGCCCCACACTGGCACACAGAAACCAGTGACACAAGTGTACAAACCACTGGCTTCCTGGCATTTTTAAACAGCCATGTGGAAATATTTTCCTCCACGAACACTGAAAACAGCAATAGTTGTCTGCAGCGTTGTATTCTTTTTCTTTTATTCTTCTCTCATGCTTTCAGTCAAGTAAATAGTGTTTACATTCTATTTCTGTATGTAACCGGCAGAGGAGAAAATTGGTTCGCTAGGAACCACTAGACTGGTTTGTTTTATGCGCTGCGAAAGCCCTAATACTGTATGTCTACACTGTCAACTAGGTGTGGGCATACTGTGGGCTGGGAATTGAACATGGTGTCCAGTCTGTCCACACAGATTAATGTGTCCACACAAAACAGTAACACCCTTTGGCAGGGTTGGGCAACTCTGGCCCTCAAGGTCAACTGCTCGGCAGAGTTTAGCTCAGACTTGGTCTCTGAGAGCCAGATTTGCCTAGCCTTGCTTTAAGGTCTGTACATTTGCTGGACTTAAGCTACCAAGGTCCACAAGTACTCCGTTTCTGACACTTTTTGCCAAGTGTACATTTCAGTAACTTGTCTACTGATTAAAAACACATAATAAACCTTAACTCTTTTTCATTTGAATCAGGCTAAAAACTAAATTTTTTTTAGTTGGTCCAATAAATGCCTACGCAAATTCTTGACCAATATGACAGCTCTTTTAATTTAATAGACTGTGCTTTCTCAGCCATGTCTCCTCCTCATAACATCTGTTCTTTTGGTAAATTTTACATGATGTATGAACTAATGTTTTAATTTATAGGTGTGGGGACACAAATGGGCTGATCTGTCAGAGCATGGCTTTGGCGTGGCTCTTCTCAACGACTCCAAATATGGCTACTCCATCCATGAAAACATCATGACCTTGTCTCTGTATGCTACCCACATAGAATAAATAAACACAGTGGTATCTTTTGAACACAATCACTGACAAGTCATTAAAATCTGTTATTTTATTTTTTCCACAGATTGCGTTCTCCAAAAGCACCAGATGCCAATGCAGATATGGGTACTCATAAGTTTACATACGCCTTGATGCCGCACACAGGTTGGTACATCATCTTGAATCTAAAAACCTTTAATAATAATTTTCAGACAACCATGAATAACACTTATGTATGTCAAAAGGCCTTTTCCAGGATGCTTCGGTGGTCCAGTACGCCTACAACCTGAACTTCCCGCTCCAACCCTTTCATGGCGTCATTGCTGAACCCTGGAGTGCATTCTCTGTAAACTCTCCTGCTGTTATCCTGGAGACCGTAAAACAGGTGCCCATTCATGTCCTGTCTGTGACCTCTCCTAACAGATTCTGCCCATAATGCCTGTTTCCTTTCCTCTCATCCAAGGCGGAAAGCGGAGAGAATGCCCTACTTGTACGCCTCTATGAGTCTCACGGAAGCAGCGTGACTGCGACTTTGTCGACATCCCTTCCAATCCAAGAAGCATGGCAGTGAGTAAACAACTAAAACTGAATCTGTTGTATTGTTAAGAACACTATTCTTAGACCTTTTTGTCTTTACAGCTGTGATCTCTTGGAGCGTCCAAATGCCAGTATTCCTGTGACCTCCTCTGGAATATCCTTAACATTCAAACCCTTTCAGATCAGATCTCTTCTCTTAAATATACAGGGATCCATTTAATTGCATATCGATTATGATGGTACTCAAATCACCTATTTTCCCCAAGCAGATATCACTTTGGAACATTGTGGTTTGTGATATTCACACACAAGTTGTTGTTTTTCAAAACAGATTTTATTTTCTGTAAAAAAAGTAAATAAATTTCAGTGTAAGATTTAAAATGGATTACTTGTTTTTTTCCCCATCAACAAGAAAAAGGTAGTGATTATGCTTGATTAAACATTAGAAGTAAAAGATTATAAGACCCCAAGCAGGCATTTTACATAACAATATATATATATATATATATATATATTTGATTACATACATATATTTCCTATTTACTTTTTAAAAAAAGGATTATGAAATCATTACTGAACATAAAAGGTCTAGGTGGTCCATTACAGTAGCTTTGCTGACTTCACCTTTTGCTCAAAAGCTTAGTCTGAGTAATATCATGTGGAACGGCCTCTTCGTGTGGCATTTCGTTTCTGTTTTGGCTTTGCTAAAATAAAACAAAGATAGTGATTCACAAGATATAGCAACTCACAGAGCACAGTCGGCCTCTGTATTAAAACTCTGAACTCATACCTTTTGTTGTACTTTTCCCGAAAGTCACAGAATTCCTTTTGGTTTCAATCCCTTTCTTCACACATTTGCCTTTGACTGTGTTAGTTTCTGTTTTTGGAGAAACTTAACAAAGGACAACATTGCAGTATAATTAAGATCTGAATACTAATACCCAAATTGGCCAAATAAATATTGAATGTGAGATCCTGACCTTTTGAGCTTCTCTTTCCTCTTGTTTTTGGCTTTTTGTTCTCATCTGCAGGTGCGGTTTTGACCTTTTTCATGCTTTTTTTCTGTCTTTTGGAAGCATTTTGTGTTTTTGAGGTTGCATTTTCTTTTTTTACATTTACGTTGTCCTTTTTCTTAGCAGGTTTTGCTTTTGCCGTGCTGTTGGCGGGCACCTTTTTGGCTTTCTAGAGTGAAGCAGATGCCGTTTAATTAAAGTTCTTGCATCTGTTCATGAACTCGAGTGTCAGAAATGCAAAGTAATGACATCTCACTTTTGCATCAGTGTAATCGTGATCATCTTTCTGCCTTTTCCAAGTAATTTTGCGTTGTTTGGCACCTAATGGAGGAATATTTTTAGTTACATGTGACTTTAATGTTCTTAGGATCAATCGTCTGTTTATAGTGTAGAGTATTTTACCTTTGGGCACCATAGGACCAGGATCCCCCTATAAAATAAAATCAGATTGAACTCTAAATGTGTTTCAGAATGGTCTCCAGGATTAGATTTAAGTTTAGCACAACATACTTGGAACCAAATCGTCCGTCCATTGTGGTCACCCAATGAATTCATTCCTTCTACAGAATAACAACGCATCCAGGCTTGAAGCACAGAATACTTCCCTTTCACTGGAGCGTAACCATTTTCACCTTAAGGTAGAAAAAAAATGCACATTTATGGATACTGATCTAAAACAAATGTTATTGGGATTTTGTAAACAATCTTTGCATGTGCAGTTAGTAAATCACAACAAATGTATAAACCAACCCAACTGCACCACCTCCAAGGGAACAGTGTGACACAAAGAAAGAAGGTCTGGGGTCTCAGCCTTCACCCCTTTCTTCCGGGTTTTATCTGTTGCCTGAATGAAACAACAAAGCGATGATTTATGACAAACAAAGTGGCTGTTAATACACAGACAAGGAGGTTAGATTCCTTCACCTCTACAACTGTGATCTCCTTTTTATCCTCGTGTTTTAATTCCTCTAGAACTGTCCGTGCCTTCACAAATGGAGGGATTTGTAATCTGAAAAGAATGGGGGAAAATGGTTATTTTTCCTCATAATTAGATTGACATGACGGTAGGCCATCAAAGAGAGGAAGAGTTCAAAGCTCTAATGTACAATTCAGCAAAAACAATGAGGGTTTTATTCTTAAAGTTGAGATTTAGAAATGCAATTTTCATGAATGGTAGATTGCTGTTCACTTATTGCACGAAAGCGACTGACTTTTTTCTTTAAGCAACAGACAGGAAAGAATGAAAATGTGTATGAACGAGAAATGCAATACTGCATCAGAAGTTGTTTTTTTGAGCAAAAAACGGAATGGTCTGACTTTGTAGTATTACATAAAATCAAATTATATAAAAAAAAAACTTTAAAAAAAATCCTTAGGTAATAAATTTATGTCAAGAGTAAATGTGTATGTGTATATATATACAGTAAATAAAAGTTAAAATAAATAAAAATAAATGTAGAAAATAATACATAAATAGAAAAAGTAATAAGAAGTAAATTACATTATTACTATATTTGCTTCCATCAAGTCATTATTCATGCAGGTTTGGTCCTTAGAAGTTGTTTTATTTGAAATCCAATTATGTCAATGCCATTTTAAGATAAATAGAAATGACAATATTAAACCATTTTTTGTGCTGAATCTATTCATACTTCATTTGCAAAAAACTTTCCCTTTACAGATGTGACAGCTTGGAATTTTGGGAAATTACAGACAAAAATGACATTAATAAAATTTAAAAAAAAAAAACGCAATTGTTGAATGTAATGATAGAAGCGATAATGCTCAGCTCCAACTGACACTAAAAGATATGTTACCTGAACAAAATCTCTGCTCGAAGATAGTTCCCAATCCCGTTGAAATACTTCTGATTTAAGAGCGCCTCACAGATGGGTTTGTCAAATGCCTTGTCAGACAGATTTGAAAGAACGTTCTCCCTGAAACATATTTCATTGCACAGTTTTAGTAGTCACACATAAGCTGACAACGCTGTAAGCCAACTTCTTCATATGAGCTGCAGCTCTTCTGTTAACGGCAAAAAATATACGAAACCATTGTCGCATTGTGCCCAGTATCAGCACTGACCTTAACTTCTATTATGTAACATAATATGAACCGTGCTGGTCGAACCAGAACAGGAGACTTCTCTAATTGTACGGCACAATGTCAAAAGCACACAACATTTATTATACTCATTTTGATTGCCTATTTCATGTGTACAATATGATTATCGAAGGGATAGTTCACTCCAAAATGAAAATTCTGTCATTAATTACTCAACAAAAAAAAAATAAAAAAAAATTTAAAAAAAAATCTCCTAGCATCGCAAAGCTGAAGTTGAACCACTGATGTCACATGGACTGTTTTACCGATGTTTTTCCTATGTTTCTGGATCTGGGAACTTTTTTAGCTGTATTGCTGTCTATAGATGGGCAGATAGCTCTCGGATATCTTCATTTGTGATCTGAAGATGAACAAAGGTCTTATGGGTTTGGAACGACATCAGGGTGAGTCATTTTCATTTTGGGGTTAACGAACCCTTTAAGTGCCGTCATTTTTAGCACAATTTTGCATGCAAAAACGGCCTTGTTCTTTGCTTCATACATAATGCTACCAAGTAACTTTTTATTGGTGAATTCAGGTGAAAATGAGCGAAATCTTTTTGCACTGACCTCTGTGTGCCTTTTTCATTGATGTAAGCAAGCATGGGTGCCTCCACAGCTATTTTTAGCTGTGCAAGAGTTTGTTTTGCTGCTTGACATTGAAAAATTGGTCTGTCTTATGTTATTTTAATGTATTATCTTTATCATGAACACACTGGTTTGTAGTACTGTATATTGTGTCTATAGTGCCTATAGTGTCTAACGACTTCTGGAAAAAAGGTGGATTGGAGTTTTATCTGTGAAAATGCGACAAACAATAGTAAATATGACCACACCTTGGTCATAGGGTTTAGGGCTTCATGTTCTCTCTTACCTAAAGCTCTCATATTCAAAGATGACGCAAGGCCCTCTGTCTTTTTGCCAGGTCCCATTTGAATGCCAGCTGCCAAATCTGCGGGTGTCCTCAAAACATAACACCCTGCGTGGGTTTTCATTGGTGTAGAACCGCAGGTGGGCGTGTTTTGGAAGGTCATCTACTGAAGTGAATCGGAAAAACCCTGACATCCCAAATCGGAAAACCACATCCATCGGTTGCTGGAACTGATGCTTGGCGACCCTGCGTTTACCGTCGTCATCATTTTTAAGGGGCGTGAGGGTGAGTCTGACCTCTTTTCCTCTGGACTGGGCTTTGATGAAGTAAGCATCGCAGCTGAATGGGACCTCAGGATTTTTACTCACTTCAGATTTCTCTACAGCTCCACTAAACACAAGACCTTCACACATCTTGTTGACATACAGGCTGGCCAAATGGAGCTCAGGGCCTTCTGGCATTCTTGAGCAGGAAATGAAGATAGGTCGTCAGAAACCTAAACGTGAGACAGAAAGGGTTCAGACATTGTTAAAGAAAATCTGGTACGCAATAAGCCCTAAGGCCCGGTTTCATAGACAGGGCTTAGCTTAAGCCAGGATTAGGCTCTAGTTCAATTAGGACATTTAAGTAAAAAAAAAGCATCTTAAGAGCAAATATGTTTTAAGATCAATCTGTGAAAGTTTCTTTTAGTTCATTTCAATCATTTTCTTTATTTAACCAGATTGAAAAAACTCTTGGAAGAGATACCTGGCCAAGAAGGCAACAGCAAATAACATATACATCATAACACACATCACAAATCAAAGATCGCAACAATTTACCCAAGGATAAAGCACACAGCTTGTTAGAGGTGTCTTAAAATCATTTAATGATGGAAGCACGGACAGTTTTAGATTTCAAAGTAGCATTATATCCAAAACCCGTTTTTCCTAGCTCTGTTCAAACCCGAAGGATTTTAAAATATAGCTGAACGTAATTTGTAGCATAACTTGGAGCTTGGAGACAAATAAGATGGAGATTCATATATTTATATAAGATTCATATACAGTGTAGAGTGGTAAGAAGGCAGCAGAGACCAAATATTTACTAGCTTTAAAAGAAAATAAAAATTATTTCTTTAGTAAAACCTCAATTTGAGCAATTTATTAAGTTAACTGACTTTCAAATAGGGTGCACAGGTACTTGCAACATATTCTCAAACAGCTCAGATTTACATTTAGTCAAGGACTAGGCTTAAGCCTCGTCTGTGAAACCATGGGCCGGTTGCATAAATGTAAAGACTAGTCTTAAAAGTTAGTCAGCTACATTTTTCTTTAAGACTGGTCAAAGTTTTTTTCAAATTCAGTTACATAAAAATGTATATTAGTCTAAGATAAATACAAAAAATAAAACTAATTACTCTTGGCTGAGTGCTAGTTGGTCAGACTAGCTCTTAAGACACCGTCTTTAACATGAAGCTGCCCCAGGACTAAGTGCAAAGGGGTGCTTAACTTTTTTTAGTTTGAACTAAATGTCTTGTGATCTTAGCAACTCTGTAACAACAATTCGTCTAAAAATAAAACCTCAACAGTTAATTTTTTTGCCATTTTCTTGGAATAATACTTACATGAACATCCAAAATAAATTGACTTGAAGTAAGAGAGAGACCTAACCGATTACTTACATGACCAAATACTATTTGAAATGGGTAACAGAGTTGAACATTTAGCCAAACATACGGTTAATCGTCAAGATTTGGCTAGTTTGGAAGAAAAGGGTCATTCTTAGTATGCAATAATGTTATATTTCACATAAATTAAAGGAAGATATATACTTTTTTACTCAAGTAACAGGAATGAAAGTTGTTCACTGACTTTAGTCACCTGTGTAAATAGGAGCATGTTATTCTGTACTTGTTTTCCCGTCATTTGTCACAATTTTATTACTTTTTCCCCAATAGATGGAAATACTTTAGTAAACGTAAAATATAAAAACACGTTAAATTATACAGTATCCTAAATGAGTGGACAATACAGGTATTAAGACTCCTGTTATGAATATGTATACATTAATGAAAAAAAAATAATTTGGCTAGCGTTCTCTGCCAAGTTTTCAGGAAATCTTTCCCTCGAGATTGTTATGAAAGTGTGCAGTTAGTGCTAAGCGACTTGCATGCATTGCTACATGTAGTTTAAATGGTAGCTCCGTGTGCTCAAATACATAAAGTAGGGTCATGTTCAGCAAATCGATGGTTAAATTAACTAAAGAGAATCGTGCACCAACCCACCTTTGCTCCTCAAGCGTGTTATAATCAGCGAAACTCGAGCGGTGTGCTAAAAACGAACACGAGAGGATCATGGGAGTTGTAGTTTATTTAACGTATTTTAAATATTTTCTAACCCTATCTAAAGTTTCCCCCTCAGATTTCCAACTGGTATGAATAGATAGATAGTCTCAAGGCCAAGAAAAATCAAATAAATAAATAATAAAACTATGAATTCAACTATAAATTCATGTCATTCCCATAAGATGCCCATTTATTTGAACAAAATGAAGTATTTTTAAGGGTTCTGGATATGCAGTGAGACAAATACTGAACTGTTGGTATATTTATTCTCTCTTTTTTATGAAAAAGAAGCAGTACATGAACAAAAATCAACATAACATTAACAGACAAATACATGAGGTGAGATTAATCACTAAGGGCTGTTGATTCTCTGGTTAACACTGATCCACAATTGACCAAATTAAGTTTCTTAGTGACATTTGGTCCAAAAACAGACACTTTTTGAAATTGGTGCTCAATTTGAGCAACATTTGACTAATCGGGATGTGAAAAGCTATACAAAATACATTACATTAGAAAAACTCATTTCTTTTCTTTCTCAGATGCTCATATTTCTGTGGAGAGTGCAGCGACTGCTTCACTGTAGTGCATTCAGCATAGTCTGTGCTTGTTTGAGTTCTGGAAAAGAAAAACAGGGTAATTGACAGTGACAGCAAACACTTAAATGTGGTTAAGTCTAAATTAAGGATGCATTTGAGTTGCATAAATTGCATTTCCATCCAAACAAGCCGCTTTTCACAATGATGGACTGGAGTGGTGTTGATTAATTATAGATTATGGTGATGTCTTTATCAGCTGTTTGGACTCTCGTTCTGACGGCACCCATTCACTGCAGAGCATCCATTGGTGAGCAAGTGATGTAATGCTATATTTCTCCAAATCTGATGCAATAATCAATGAAACTCGCATCTTAGACAGCCTTAGTGTGATAATTCTGACTTTCATCTCTTAGTGAACTACTGCTTTACAACAATGGAACTTTACAACAAGAATAGAAATGTTTTATGCTACTCAAATGCATAAATGGTAGCGATTGGTCACCTGTTAGCAGTACTCTGAACTTGTCTGCAGTGATGGAGACGGTGGTGGTCTGTGTGGAGTCTGTCTCGGGGTCCTGAGCCTGAAGTCTGAGCTGGACTGTGGGTTCATTCACTTGCTTCAGTTCGCTGGAGCTCAGGGTGTAATCGACCCGCCAGTTCACCGCTTCCAGACGACCCACTGACACACGACATGCATCAGGATATTACGAGATCTGATCTGGATTTCTATTTTTCTTCTATTTTTTGGTAATACTCACAGCGTAGGCTGCTCTCCCTCAGGTTTTCCTGTAGAGCGATGTGTTTATCCTCATATGATTTACACAAGCCAGTGGCGTGCTCTAGAAATGGACGTGTAAATGTTGTGTTTTAATTATAAATTTGATAAAGCTATAAAGTTGATGAAGTAAAATATCCTTACCTTTAGGCAGGCCTAGCTGTTGTAGTTCACTGGAGAGAGACTCACTGTCCACGTCGTGCTTGGCAGCGCTGGAGAGAATGAAACTCAGCACTGCTATACTGGCTTTAATATCTCCACTTTCTGGGAAGAAATTGAATAAAATAAACAAATTGGCAACATATATGGCATGAAATAAAAACAGACAATGCAATTATGTAGGTTGCATAAAATATCAGTACCATTGTAATTTATTAGCTAATATTAAATTAAATTTAAAAAAAATTATAT
>JAUMHI010000074.1:9521127-9539442 GCA_032359435.1 Enteromius unitaeniatus | reverse complement strand
TTGTAGATTCGTCCAGTAGTATACAGAGGCATCTGATGGACGCAGGTTAAGCCCGCCTCCCAGAAGGAGGGTAGTAAGGTATCTTGGCCAGACTAAGCTCCTATGAGCTTTATAGTCACGGAAGCCAAGCTAATCACAATAGGCACAAAGAGATATTTTTCAGGAATAACAGGTACAGCAGGCTATACATCTGAAAGCCTCCCATCCTTCCTGCTTTCGGTCACAACGGCTTCAACTTTGTAACGCACAAAGGCCTCAGAGGGCTTGATTCAGTGAGTTCATCCAAACTGACTGACACTACAAGTGATGCTCCTTCATTCATTTTTTAATAAAGTATCTAAAATAGACAGTTTTCCCCAGAATGTATTTAGGTGAATTAGAAATTATTTTCAGGAAACATTGCACAATTAATCTGAAACAAGTTTTTTAGGGTTAAAATTATACAATTAACTGTTGAAAATGAAGAGAAAGGTTTTGGCCACTGTCTGGTTGTCTCAAAGCAATGTGTTCAACCTGATAGACCATATTTGGTTACTCTAATAAGACCATGGACTGAATAGCAGTGTGCAGGAGACATTGACCTCTGCTGGCTGGAAGAGGATACTGCATGATTTTTATACTTCACTATCATGTTAATATTATAATTAGCATTGTGTTCCAGCAAATTGTAGTAATAATAGGCAAACTATACTTCATTATTCGCTGACACGGGCTGATTGGCAAACATTTTATTATTTTATGAGAACTTCTGCAATTTATGCTCTTAAAAGTACATTTCTTAACATATTCTGGAAATGTAAATTCTATGTACTTGCAGTCACTGTTTTTGTTTTGGCTTTACAAAACTGATGAGTCCAATTTTTTTTCTGTGGTAAACTAATTCTTTAAATAGATATTTTAAACCTGTTTTTCCACAAACTGCATTACATTTTCTTTTCAAAGATCTTACACTGTATGCTAATGAACGCAGGTATTGACACTGCATAATGATGCTCCTCTTTATTCACCTCCTGTGTGTTTCAGTACAGCCAAAGTCAATTTTTCCCCAACCGTCAAAATCACTGCTTTGGTGTTCAGGAGACTATTTATGACCACCAGCAAGAAATGTGAGCAACACTGATTTATAAAATCCAAATCACGTTCTTCTCAGTCAGGCGAAGTTCAACATAAGACCCAAACTCCTTTATTAGGACATTTAAATAACAGACGAAGTGTTTTACAGGGTTATTCTGGCTGTATGCTTGAAGCGACTGCCCAGAGACTGAAGAACTCTAATTTGTGTGGATTGTTTTTTGGAAAAACATTGCAGAAGATACTTTATTTATATACAACTATAGATGAAGAAAATCTAGAAGTTGATAGCTTTTCCAAACGAAGCAGCAAGGTTAGCTTCTCTGAAGGCCTCTGATACGGTCTAGAAAAACAAGGAAAGCTTGATTAACATTAATGTAAAACATAATATATTTTTTATAATATATATTATATATAAATATATTATATATATATATATATATATATATTTTTTTTTTTTTTTTAAATGCTGAAATTGTAATAAATAAAATGTAAAAAAATTATAATGAACAATAAGTCATATTTAAAATGAAAATAAAATTGCTGAGCCCATTATTCCGAATAATATCTATTAATAGGAATGTAACAAAAAAAATAAATAAGAAGGCTACATTCAGAAACACTTAATGTTTGGGCAGTAACATATTGTTACTATTATTATTATTAATAATAATAATAATAAGTGGTTTTTAATTTATTTTATTATTCTTATTTTTAATATTTAAAATATTTTACAGTAATTAAAGAAAGAAATGTATGCGTGAAATCAGTAGCCTATATTCAGGACACTTACAGGATGGGCGTGACACACTCTTGCGACATCCTCACACGATGCTCCGTATTCCATAGCTAACGCAGCCTCATTAATCATCTCTCCTGCCCCCTGTAAAATGAAAATTGAAAACATGAATTATGTACGTGAAAATACAAATGACCTTGTATAGAGCAAAAGCATAAGCAGAGATCATTACCGATCCCAAGATGTGTGCTCCCAGCATCCTGTCTGTGTCCTTGTGGCTGAGGATCTTCACCAGTCCATCTGTGTCAGCATTCGTCTTGGCTCTGCTGTTGGCTGCGAAGGGGAATTTACCTACCTTATACGGCACGCCCTGGAAAATAGACCATTATTTAATACATATTAGAAAACAATGTTTGATATCTATCTATATATATATGTGTGTGTGTGTTTGTCTTTTAATAACATGCTTGAAATTATATTTCCAAATGATTAAACCAATTTGCACGTTCATGTTATTTGTACATCAGTGTTGTCTTTGGCTTTTTGCACTACGACCGCATCCAGAATGGTTTGTCCATGTGCTGTAGAAGCTGATCTTTTATTGCTCGACTGATCAAAATATTGGATGTTTACGCTGAATGTGCCTCTGCAGGTTACCGTTATGATTCTCGGACATTTTGCCCCGCATCCTTCAATTTTACAGAGATTTGTCATAGAAGAAATATTAACGAAATAAAACCATGCTATATTCACTTTCACGAAATAGGTTTAAACTATAGCAATACATCAGTTCAATTAACGAATTTCGTTTTTAAAGTAATAATTGAAATAGAATTGAAACAAAAAAATAGAAACAAAAATTGTGGCGTATTTAAGTTTCTACTGAAAAAATAATATGCGAGTGATCACAATGGTGCCTCCGTTAGGCGTCCTTTTCTTTTTAGCAAGTTGATGATTTGAGAAGGCTAAATTATTTAAACATCAGTGATGTGCGGGTCAATGTGTAAACAACCCAAACCCGACCGACGTTTTCAACTAACCCACCCTCAATTTCATCAATATTCATCTATTTAATTTAATTTTTTTCATAGAAAAATTTAATAAGAAGAGAACGATAAAATAACGTTATTAACCAGTTAATTGCAATTTCAAATAAACGTTTCTGTTCAGAACGATTAAAATTGAGTTTCTGTTTTTGTTCCAGTCAAATATCATTTGTTTTCGTTTTCATTCCTTGAACCGGTTCAGAGCCCTGGTTTTAATAAATAAAAATGTGGGGAAAAAAAAATATTTATAAAAATGTATTGTATTTTCACCCACGTATGATTTAAAACGTTGTGTAAACATATACCGTATAAACATCATATCAACTATTTCTGTAACAAACGGCTTTTACCTGAAGATTTTGTCTACGGCGTTCTTCATCGTTTCCCTTGTTGAACGCCGGGCACTAATAACGTTGCTGTCGACAGACTTACTTCACTTCTTAGCACCCACTGTCGGTGCGAAATTATCCCAGAACTTTAGTGCTGTACTTTTAGATCTGGAACTAAAACACTGTAAGGCCCTATTATAAAAACATAGCATATTGCCCGCCCACTTATTGGTCTTTTCCAGTTAATAAAAATGCAAATTCAATCTTTGCCAATAGATGCCACTTTTGAAGCGGTTTAAAGCTTGCATTGAACTGCTTTAAATGAAATCAACTAATCTAAACTAAACTAAAAACTAAACTAAAATGAAAAAGTCTACTCACTTCCTCTTTGAGCTGTTCCTCGGTCTTGCCGATCCATGCGACCTCAGGGTGTGTGTATATAACGGAGGGAACACAGTTGTAGTCGATATGGACGGCTCCTCCTGCCATTCCCTCAACACAAATGATTCCTTCATCTTCTGCTTTATGGGCCAACATGGGTCCAGCTACAACGTCTCCAATGGCAAATATACTAAAGAGATTTGCAAAGCATGTTAAGACTTGTCAGTCTCAGTGCATACAAGGAGACTCATTTTTAAATCTCCATACTTGGGCACTTTGGTCTGGAAACGACCGTTGACAGGGATTCTCCCACGGTTATCCAGCTCAATGCCGACAGCCTCGAGGCCGAGGTTACTGGTGAAGGGACGGCGGCCGATGCACACCAGCAGAACGTCACAGGTGAGCGTCTCACTCTTGCCGCCAGCTGCTGCTTCCACACTAACCAACGAAGACATCAAAATGGGTAAAAGCACTAGATGAATGCGTTCCTACACAGCAGATGAATAAATTCCAGACTCACGCCACATCGATCTTGCCGTCAGGTCTCCTGGTGGCGCCCATGACCTTGGTGCTCAGTTTGAACTTCAACCCCTGCTTCTGGAGAATTCTCTGGAAGTTCTTGGAGATCTCCATGTCAATGCCCATTCCTCCGACGTGGCCGAGGAACTCCACTGCTGTGACTTTGGCACCGAGCCTCTGCCAAACCGAGCCCTGGAAACGAAATGGATCTCCATTATCAAACAAGTACCAAAATTTATTTTGGAATGAAACGCCTCAATTATGCACTCACCAACTCTACTCCAATGACTCCTGCTCCGATCACGATGAGCTCCTCTGGAACCTTCTTGAGGGACAAAGCGCCGGTGGACGAGACAATACTGTCTTCATCAATCTATCAAAAGAGGATCATGTTTGTAAAAGCCAGCAGACCACGAATCTGAAATCCCAATAAAAACCTGAAATCCCAATGGCTTGCTGCAATTATTATGACTCCTAGTAAGACTCGTATTTAATGAAGAAGCAGCGCTGTTGTCAGAAAGAGAGAAGCTTTTAGCATGCCCACGCTGTTTACTGAACATAAACAACAAAACGGCTAAAAGAATCGTTTAATAAATAATGTTATTGTTTTCTTTTGCACAAAAAGTATTCTTGTAGCTTTGTAAAACTGCTGGGAATATTACAGTTGCATTGCTGTCTATGCAGGGTCTTGGATTTGATCAAACGTCGTAATATCTGTGTTCTGAAGATGAAGGCCTTACACTGTGGGCGAGTAATAAGTGACAGATTTTTATTTTCAGGGTGAACTAACTCTTTAAAAGGTCTGTGCACACCAAAAATGAATTGAATGTATTTGCGCAAACATTTCTTGACATTGTCAAACATACCTGACAAATAAAAAAAGCTCAAAAGGTTCCCCTGTAAAACATCAGCAGCTTATGTTCTTGTTTATCACTGACGTACCTCAATGCCTGGGAAGGGGGTGACCTCTGACCCAGTAGCGATGAGGATGTTCTTCGTGTTTATGACCTGTTCTCCATCAGCAGTCTTTGCGGTCACTTGATTCTTGCCAGTTACTGTTCCGAAACCACTGACATGCGTTACCTAAGGACAGCAAAATATCCTTTAGTATGGCTCTTAAAAGCGGACAACCATAAACAGGTGAAACATAGAACAATAATCACTTTGTTCTGTTTGAATAAGTGTGCGATGCCTCCAGTCAGCGCTTTGACAGCCCCGCTCTTCTGTGCCATCATCTTCTCCAGGTTCAACGAGATCCCCTGAACTAATAAAGAAGAAATCTTGATGCATTCCCGTTCGAATGGCCTCATTCACATCCGTCAGCTTCTGACGCAATAACACGTGATATCTGGACCCATATTTACACTCCAACTTACTTTCAATTCCTCTGCTTTCGAAATCTTTCCCGTGTGCCAAGTGATACAGGTACGAGTTGTTAAGCAAAGCCTTAAATAAGCAAAACAAACACCAAGTTGAGCATAACTTACAAGTCGTTTCGGAAAAAGGCATTTTTAAAATTCACAAACCTTCGACGGGATGCAGCCCACATTCAAGCACGTTCCTCCGAGGGTCAAGTTCTTCTCCACACATACTGTCTGTGAGTGAAGTGTGTGTTACTAACGCAGTCAAACTAATCTGACTGTGTCTGCGCTCCAAAACTATACCTTAAAGCCAAGCTGAGCTGCTTTGATGGCGGCGACGTATCCTCCAGGCCCCGAGCCCACAACTGTGACATCAGCATCAACTTTGATGGAACAAATGATTGTTTCAGTGATTTCATATCAATCAGCTTGTCTATATTTAAAGGTCATCACTGAATGTCTTACTCGGTGCTTTGTCAGCATATGTTCTCAGCGACAAGACTGTGGCTCCATGCAGCTTGTTGGGGAGATGCTGCCCTCGCTGCATTGTTCAATAGAAATGACAAAAATGTATATTTTATTAAACAGATACTGCTTCTTCGTACTCTATTTCAATGCTTAAAAATGATACACCAAGGCCAAGCCAGTATTAGGCCATACTTCAATTTTTATATTTGTGCCATTACTGGTGCGCATCTTGAGACCAGAAGAAAATATCTGAATGCACTTAGAAATAAATTAATAATCCAAGGGGAGGATAGAAGAATAAATGTTTAAAGGGATAAAGGTAACAGTTGCATAATTGTGTTGCAATAAAAGCAGGCCTTATCCTCAATATAAATATTAGATTTAAAAAGATAACAAAAAAGCTGTCTAATAACCGAAAAAAATAAAATAAAATAAGTACTAAAGCTGAAATAAAAATAATATATATTATTAAAATATATATATATATATATATTAAATATAATATATTATATTAATATACATTATATATAAAAATATATATATATATATTAAAAATATAGAAGCTACATGTATTTATTACAAGAATATTATCCAATGACAATGATCTAATTTGCTGACAGCAAATGCAACTTTTCCCTTATATCTTCAAACTAACTGTCCCCTAAATGTGGCTTTGTCTAGTTTGATGCACAGATTGCTGTATTTGAAGTGTGTCTGGATCAGGATGAACTGACCTATATGGCAAATTATCAAAAAGGTCCAGAGGTTTAGTCAACTATACGCCCTGCACTGATCACAGATCAAACTCGTAGTTGTGCAAACATGTAGTTCGATTCATTAAATATAAAAAAACACGTGCTTTCATGATGCTGAACATATAAACCCAGTCCGCCAAGTGTAACTTTATGCACGATGACATAAGAGTATTGGGCCTACCACTAATAACACTGTGTTTCTGTCGAGTGTTTTCTATCGCAGTATAGATATACCCAAAATACAAGGTCCAGGAGCAAATAAACGGTCATTACCGTGGCGAGTGCTCGGTATAGATGGGTCCAGGTCTGCATTTTGACCGCTTCACCTACAGCGACTGCTGCGTCCAAGGACTCGTCGATTTACGCATGCGCAGTACGGAGTCGCTGCTTGATGACGCCACGCGCCCGGCTCTTCCCTCAAAAAGTTAAAATCATTTATAAACGTTTTGAGTGCTTTAATGTATACTAAAACACTTTGTGAAACACGAGGTGCCGATTTCTTTCAAAGTTCTCAGACCTAAACGTCCAACAAGTCCATTAAGTGTAATTCTGATTGACCTCTGCTAGTCTAGTTCATCGCCGTCAGTGAATCTCTCCCTACACTGCACAATGAACCTCTTATTTCAGTCTCGTATGTGATTTTAGCTTACATAAAAGTCATACAGCGCAGGCCATAACACACAAGTGGACAGATTATCACACTATATCTTTTTAATACAGTACTAATAAGCTACAGGTTGCTATTGCTTTGGTAAAAAAGTGTGCCCACCCCAAACCCCTTTAGAGATTTACTGGAGGGTGTCATACTATGTGATTTTTCATTAAGTCTGAAGGGCTTGATTAGCTGGATCAGATGTGTTTAATTAGGGCTGCATCTAAACTCTGGCCCTGCAAGAATTGAGTTTGAACCCCATGCCTTACAATAATGCAAATACAGTAATTATTGTACAGCACAACAAACAAATATGCTCTATTGATGTGGGCATACCTAGCTGTACCCCTTCTGGCTTCAACCTCTAATTACAGCCATTTTAAAGTATTTTCCTGTTATAGTGCCATCATGTGGTCTTCCCAAATCACATTTTGTCAAACAAGACTTGAAATGTTTGAGCAATAATGTTTTTAAATGTACACTTAATTTAAACACAGCTTTGCATGTATTCATATTCATTTATGTGTTGGGTGTTGTCTTACACCCTGAAAATGCATAATATAAAGCATGCAAACAGAAGCAGTTTCTGCTGTGATCTTTTTATCGTAGCCTACTTCCCCCTTTAATAGATAAACTCATCTCATCCTAACACTTCCCTCTAGTGGTAATACAAGGCAAATTATACGTTTTTCCACGATTAATGCAAAGAAATAGACTACTGTGACTCGTATCATATGCGTGGGAATTAAAAGAAACACATCATACAAAAAAACATCTTTGTCATGTGGTTTGTTTCCCCAATAGACATCCATCAGCTTAGAGTATTAATATTAAAGAATATTAATAATAAAGAAAATGTTATTTGTCGTATTTGAACTGTTCATTTTAATTATTGTATTTAATATTCGCACTTAATCATAAATATTACACAGACAGGTATTTGACAGATGTTAGATTTCAGTCAGCATCAACTTTTATATTAAAATCTCCTTTAGAAAAATAATTTCACTCAGGTTTGCACATTCAAAAAAAAAAAAAAAAGAAATTCAATAATCTGTTTTTAGTCAATTTCCTTTATTACAACTTCAGTTTTATTAGGATGTTATTAATGATTGAGGATAATGACTGAAATCCCTCTGTAGGCATGCGCAGTGTCGTAGCAACAGTTCTAAACAGAGACTGAGATGTCTTCACCGCGGGAGCAAGAGGCAACAGAGTACCTCCAAAAACACAACATTATTGAGCTCATGGATAACTTAACTAGTATGCTCTTTTTCTACAGACCAGGTGAGACCTTTGACGTGTATAGTAGCAGATTTAGTTGTTTAGGTCACCTCTGTAACGTTACCTTCATGCATTTAAAACCTTACAGATCGTCCTAGAGAGTTCCTGATCGATCAGCTCGAAAAGCTGAAAGTTTCCAAAGTTCATCCAAGAAAGCCTCCGTGTCTCTTTAACGAGTCCAACTTAGATGCGCTGTTCCAAATCCTGGATCCTTCCCATCAAGGCTTCGTCACTTATAGTCAATACAAAGAAGGTAAAACTGCTCTAAAGTTGCATTAGATGTAATAAAATAAAATAAAAGCTCTGCTGTAACCACACAATATACACAATCCTGGTCAGTAAAATGTAAAGGCATTTAAATGAAAGTGATTGTCAAATGCATGCAAATACATGTAAAAAACTATCAACAGGAGTTGTTTTTAAATTGAGAAATTCACTATACATAAATATATTGTATATTTAACTATATTATATACACAGTTGTTAAATACCAGCAAAATTATGATAAATAATGCCAATTATCCATGGAAATGATATTAAACACTGGTGGATATTCAGATGCTTAAAAATAAAAGAATGTTTTATTTATTTTTTTGTTCTAAATTGCTTCATTATAGAAAGTTCATCCAACAATGAAAACGTATTCACCCTTAGCCCTTTCAAGATCTAGATAAATTAGTTTCTGCATCAGAACAGACCTGGAGGAAGGTTGTATTACATTATTTGCTCACCAATGGATTCTATGCAGTGAATGGGTGCCGTCAAAACGAGAGTCCGTAAGCCTTAATAACACTGGAAAATCCTGTGTTGTCTTCTCCCATCAAAATCCCAAATTTTGGATTTCTTCTAATATTTTTTTATCAGCTATTTGGACTCGGCACCCATTCACTGCAGAGGATCCGTAGATGAGAAAGGGTAATGTCTCCAGATCTGTCCTGATGAAGAAACACACTCATCAACATCTTTGATGGCCTGAGGGTCACTGAATTTTAAGCTATTTGTAACATTTGGGTAAACTATTCCTTTTAAATCCCTGGAATAATGTGACTGTGTTCAGTATTTGGTTTATACGTCATGAGAAAACAACTGATAATGACCTGAACCCACTGCTACTTTTACAGTACATTTGACTCAACATCTTAACTTATTTTGTTTACAATAAGAATTACTAATGCTCTGACTCTGTACGCACAACATGGCTTCCCAACAGCACTGAAGACACTTGGCATCAAGAATTTCAATGAGTTCCCAGAAGGAGCCAGTGATGACAGAATATCACAAGAGACATTCATAAGAGAGGCGTAAGTATAACCACTGCTGGAGATATATGGCATCAAAGGATCTGAATTCAGACCTAATACCTAATGCATTCACTATGCTCATGTACGGTTTCGTAGGCCATGTGTGATTATATATGCTATATATGTTCCTGCTTTATCCAGACCTCTCTTATTCTGTGTGCAGGACAGAAGGGCTTGTCTTCCAGCTATAGAAGAACTCCTATGTCCTATGCATCTTTACAATTGCTTTTATATAGAAAAGAGTACATACTGTGTGTATGCATGTAGAAATAAAAACAAGTATCTAATTCAAACTGAAAATCTTCACATATCTCACCATCTCTTGTCACTTCAATTTTAACATTTAACAAAAACACAAAATAATACTATACTACTAGTGGTTTTGCTGTTGTTTTTACTTGTAATATTCCATGGAATAAGTGTATATTATTATTTAGAATAAATATATTTTAATAATTTTATATGCATTTATTTGACAGTTACTTATTTTTTTATTTATTGAACTGTCGGTGTAAAAGTATGTCTAACAACATCAAAATACCAGAAAACAGCTGAAATAAAATGAGAATGTAAACAACGCAGAGCATAAATATATTTTATAACATATACAGTAGGCCTCCGTATGAATGCAGTGATGCTGAATAATTCATGACAATATTACAGTTTGAGTGAGTTGTAACCATGAGCTCACATTGAAATGTGTAGCAGCTAAAATATATATTTACCCCTTATTACCCTTGTGCCTTATTTCATGCATTATGAACAGGGGTTTTATTTTTATATGAGCTTTTATGCAAGTGCTTTAACCTTCACAGAACTGTAAAATATATATATTTTTTTATCAAACATATTTCAAAGATTTCTTTTAGGTGTTATGGCCCTGGGTTGTGCAGGGGTATAGCGTAAAGCTGTTTGGAAACTGGGTGGGCGAGGGAAATCTGGTATACATACAAGTGAAGGTGATGTTTAAAGGAATCGTTCACCCCAAAATTAACATTCTGTGACCATCAACTGTTTTTGTCCATACAATGGAAGTCCTAGCTACCTGAGTCACCTATCCTTCTATCACAGAAACGCATGGAAAAGACCATTAATAGTGTGAAAGACACCTTATTTCCTGAACTGAGCTAGAACAAAAAAGCCTTTACCTTACTTAATAATGTTTCAGAGAGGATCTCAAACGTTTTTACTGTCAGAATAAAATGTGATCGTTTGATAAAACCTTAAAAAACATTATTTGCATTATATATTTATTCATCTTATTTTGGCAGTAAAAATGTTCTCGATTCTCACTGAAAATGTCTAAGTTTACATCTTATAGTCAATCCAGTTACCATAAATATCATAATTAATAATATTTATAATTGAACTATAAGGTAAAGCAACAGATAACTTAATTTCCAATATTGTGGTATTGTGAAGCTCTGTTTTTGTGTAGTTCTTGGAACTGCCAGCAATTCTTTAAATGAACATCTAAGACATCTCCCTGTTTTATACGGTCTTAGAAGCTCAGATAGGTGCGACTTTGTCAATAATAAAATCTTAAAATCAATCCTTTTAATAAACAGGTAAGCAATGTAGCGAAGCTAAAATAGGTGTAATATGATGAAATAACTTTGTTTGTGTCAATAATCTGGCTGCAGCATTCTGCACTAATTGTAAATGCAATAATTATTATTCAAAGAAGAAGAAAAAAGCATTACAATCATCAAGATAGGAAGAAATAAAAGCATGAGTAAGCTTCTCAGTATACTTAAAATTCACCTTAGAAATATTTCATAGCTGATAACAACATAACAACTGTTTCACATGAAATTAAACATTGAAATTAGTATCAAAACAAACACCCAGATTTTTGACTAACTGCTTATTATTAACACTAATTGAGTGAGTTCAGTCTGATTACTCGAACTCTTATCAGTTACAACAACTGTTTATTTTTTTCAGTATTTAGCTGCAGAAAGTTATTTGGAACTCAATAAGTATAACTGCTGTAAGTCATCTGCATATGAGTGAAAATGTATATAATGTTTTTGGATTACATCACCTATTAGAAGCATGTAAATTGAAAAAAAAATCGGTCCTAAAAGGGAACCCTGTGGAACTCCACATAAAATGTCTGAACTTTGGGATACTTCACTTCTAACTGACACAACAAATGTTACATTTGACAAAGAAGACCCAAACCAATCCAGTGTCACCCCCGACCCATGCTCTCAGTGTATTAACTAAAACCCATTGGTCAACTGCATCAAAAGCAGCGGTCAAATCTAGTGAAACAAACACTGAAGAATGTTCAAAATCCATGAAACCTTTCCAATGGAAGAAAGGTTTTTTACCATGGAAATGTTTATTAAAATGTTCTTTATGCTAAGGAATGGTTCTTTGACAAGTTCTGTGGGAAACCAAAAATACATCTAGTACAGCTTTGCTGAGAAAAGCCATTTTTGGAAACTTTAGTTTTTTAAATATTGAACTGGGCTGATGGTTAATGTGAGGTTAAAGCTAAAGCTGTGTAAACTGATTTTATAAATCCACTAAAAATCACCAGGAGAAAAAAAATACTATTAAAAGTGAAGAAAACTAGCACTTTCATCTTACTGGATACTGATATGGAGAGAAAGATTAGTTACACGAGTACACAAGTTTACCTTAGACGTATTAGTAAGTACAGACACTCTTAGAGTGAGAGAACAGAGTTACAGAGAACTGCTTACATTAACAATTCAATGGTAGAAACAATGAGATGCTAATTTCCGGGGCAACAGTTGAAAGTTGTGAACATGTAGGTGTGTTTACTCCGTTACGAAGAGCTGTAATGTCATTTCAGTGTTACTTTTTACAGTGTTACCATGGAACTACTGTTATATTTAGGAATTATTTCTGGTAAGCGCTATAACCGTAAACGCTCACGGCAGAAAATAGATAATAACGATGATGATTCTTCAATTAGGTGAAATATTCTGTCCCCAGGATGATTTTTAAAGAAATTGAAACTGTAGGACCTACTCTATTCTGCTTTGTATATTTCTTTCTAATTTTTAATATAGTTGAAATGCTTACAGTTCCTCAATTTTGGCCTCTAACACAGACATCTTAACTTCTCCTTTGTTGATGGTGTTTTTCTGAAAAACTTTAATTTGGCATTTTTATCAAGATATAGGTGCTAATGCAAATAAGTAAGAGTTACAAGAACATAAATGTCATAATTTATTTTAACTTTGACTGAATGATTTAAACTTACCAAAATGTATAATTACTTAAGAAGCCTATTTAATTAAACAATCAGTTTATGTATTAGCTGCTAACTCACATACTGTGCCAGCAAGTCCAACTTTTATTCGACTTCTCCAATAAAAGAAACTAAAAAAATGCCATTACCCTTGACGTCATTACCATCATAACAACACCAAAAATGACCAAAAGCAGAGATCATAATGTTGTCAAAGGTCTGCCAAGGCCTGGCTTTATTCCAGAGCGTCTCAATACTTTAAACAAACATACTTTGAAGAAGTTTCTCAAGAATTCAAGTAGCTCCTGTAATTTAAAAAAAAACAAACAAACTCACAAATGAATACAAATATAGTTAAAATATAATTATAATATGATTTGGGAAAGATATATGTATAAATCTTTTTAAATATATATGCATATATATATCTTCCATAAATTGAATCGCCGTTTTAATCCCCAAAAGAAAGACACATTTGGAATCGGTGCATTCGCAACGATTTCATCTGGGCGTGCGAAATGAAAACAGCTCGTTAATTTCCTCATTTAGTGGCACGGGTTGCGGGGGTCAGATGTGAAGCACCAACCCGGCGACAACATCGGGTGCCACATTTCGGTGGTCTTGAACATCCATTGCACCTTTGCGCAACAGCCGCTTCTCCGCCGAGAGGTCCTCGCGGTGCACAAAGGCAGCTTCCGAGAGGGCAGCGTCAGCGCGAGAGAAAGCACCACCGGACCGCGTCCCACCGTCTCGACTCGAAAGCCGCCGCTGTTTTTCCGAACGGTAAGAACTCCGCGAACGCATCTCGGGTGCTTTCGACCGCGGGAGTCGCCCGCTCGGGCCCGGAATCCGTGTCGCTTCCTATCCTGCGCGAGCGTGGTTGTTCTCAACAGAAAATGGCGTCACCGTTCGTTCTGGCCGTGCAACCGGGGAAAACGCACTTGTTCCGAGCGCTTAAATCGGGGCGAGAGTGGACTCGGACTCGCCACGACCGTCCGCGGAGGTAGTCCGAGACAACGGGCCTACTTGGGAGCGAATATGGCACTTAATAACAAAACGGCGGAGAGGAGAGGACGCGTAAAGGCGGAAGGGTCACCAGACCTGTGCGCCAAAGCGGCTTCGGGAAGATGGCACAGCGCCGCAAAGCGCAGCACTTTATCATTCGGACGTGCTCCATAATCGCGCAAATCCTCTCGAGCGTGCTCGGTTTGGGTCTTTGAGGATGCGATTTCATATTTTGTTCGGTTTGGGCTCGGAAAGCACTGCAAGTTAGTGGCAACGTCGTCTTTTGTATCAGGCTCTCGCCTCAGCCCGCCTTTACGCCGCACTCGCTCCGTGGTAAGCATCAGTCCCTCTTACGCCGCTTTAAAGCTCCATTCTGCACATGGGCTCTCCTTCTCCATCAAGTTAATCTGGCCCATTGTGGTCCGCAATAGAGGAGATTTGGCCTGACAATGTAACCGTGTAAAAGAGATTTACAGAATAATGGAGCGATGCAAATCGCTTCACGAAAACGCTAAATAGCCTGAATATCCCCAAAAATATCCCTGCGCTTACATTTTAAAACAGTTTGGCTAAATGAAGCGTATGCGCCACGACGTGTCTGAATTGCGCATAGGGGAGATGCAAACCACTGCTTTTCCAACAGGTTTCTGAAGCCACGGGTAACGCAAACGCACACTTTTCGGTGTTTTACGACGGATAGGCTAGATCGAGTCTGTCTTTCGGGGTCAGATGCCTGTTTTTAGCAGATGTGGACTTGGTGATGCTCGTGCTGCCAATGGCTTCGCGCACTCGTGCATCCACAATGTTTCATCGCAAGTCGGTGTATAACGTGTGAGCCGGTGCTACAATGTCTCTTCTTGTCAGCCAGACGCCCCAGCTGGGCGTATTCGCTTCATTTTGGAGACTGTCAGTGCTGGATTCGGGTATGAACTTTTTACGTTGTTGCATTTGGCCCCATGTGGCCCCAACGTGTTTTGATGGGTGCTCGCGTATGCGAGGGTGTTTTTTTTTTAAGTTTTAGTACTCTAAAAGTGTGACTTTATTCTCAAACTTGTTAAAAGCGAGACATAAAATGATGCTTTTCTCGGGTAACGTAATGTGTATGCGTGACCACGGATTTCTAAACGACCCTATTTTGGCGTATGATTATTAAAATCGTCATTTAAATGCGTTTAATCCCAGAGCTTGTGGAGGGATTGGCACGCATCGCGTGTATTATTTTAAATGATTATTTTTCCGGTCACGTGGCCAAATGTATCTGATGCTTTCGGGTGGTGATGGTCTGTTGTTGTGCTTGCTCTCGCACAAAGATATCACTCTGTAGTGGTTTTGGTATCTCTTCAATTGTTATGAAGTTAGCAAAGTACTTGTTCAGGCTCAGATGTGCACCCAAACACAACACGACTCGTACCGAACACGTTTCAGCGGAATCGAGGTTTTGTAAAAGCATAATTAATGTTCATCAGTACGCTTGGCCACCGACACGTGCTCTTTCTTGCACCGCTTGCGACTTCCTGCCTCGCGAATGTTTGGGTCAGGACGGTCAGGTGTAGCGTTATGTCCTTCACGATCACAACACCACGTGTTATATGTTTCATTTGCGCTTTTACGAGCGAACAGGTTACGTTAAAACAACGCTACACGCCGAAGCACATCAGTGAACACCTTTTACCATGGTAACTGCAGTTTCCGCCCAGATGACCACAGTTACGACCATAAAGAGACAGTTGACGTGTCACAATACTGTTTAAATCAATGCAAAAGCTAAATAAAGGTATAGATTAGATATTGATATGACATTTATAAATATGTTAAGCTAGATCTGTTGAATAATACATAAACCAAGTGGTAGGTATTATGTTTTTTTTAGTTCATTGGAATTTTTATGCATTAGTACGTTTTTCGAGGCATATTTTGGAGTGCGGTTTTAACCAGTTCTACTGTAGTGACAGAATTACTGTAATAATTTACCGTGGTACTGTTTACTGTAAATGTGTGTACGGCTGTATGTTTTTGCCAGAAAGTTTTGTAAAAGTGACAGTAAGTAAGTATTTGAGACTACTTTAAATAACATTGAGTTCACGTCAACATGATTTTGTAAAACCGATAGGTTGTTATTGTTGATCCAAACCCATAGACCTTTGTTCATCTTTAGAACACAAATTAAGATATTTTTGATTGAATTTGAGCAGTACGCTCTCAGATATAAAGATAAGTAGTTACTGGTTTACAACGACTTGAATTTTCAATGTTTGGGTGAACTATTCCTTTAATATTTAAAACCTCATGCCATTTCATTTTGAGTTTGCCCTGTTGTCAGGCATTCTCCTTTCCATTACAACTTGGCAATTATGATGTTTGTTTGATGCATGACAGACATTTCCATAATTCATATTGTTTTGTCCTTTTTAGCACATAGCCGTTATGCCTCATCTTGACATTTATTTCCTTGGTAAACATGCAGTGAAAGGTCTTCATCACACGATCATCACAGCGACAGTAATGTCCGTCTGTCTTTGTCAATACCTGGATAAACAACCATGGTCTACGTATTACAAGCAAATTTATTTATTTATTTATTTAAATAGAATTTCTGCTTTCACTACTGGAGAACTTGTTGGCTTTGCGGGAGGCATGTGGATTCATTCCTTCATCAAAAGCATTGACAAGAAACAGCTCCGCTGATCAACTTTGTGATTTGTCTTTTAAGTTCATAAAAGAGGCCTCTGAGATGGAGGCTACTAAGAACGAAGATCAGGGAAGCCGGACTAGTGACAAATGCTGCCAGACTGAGACACTTCAGGCCTGCTGTTGCCAAACAACAGAAACCCCTCAAGAGCCTTGTGGCAAAAATCCAGGTAGGAACTCAGCACCTTAAAGTCAACATATAATCAAATCTGACCCCGTTTCCTTTTTAAATACACATTCCTAGTGTTATTGTGCACAATTTGTTAGAGCAAGTTAATCCAAAGTGGATTTTTTAGCTGATTTTTGTTATGTAATGTCCACTTTCCATTCCTAATGTCCAATCAGTTCTAAATGGATAAAATTAACCCCTGCTTACATTTTTTTTCTTAAGTATCCTGTCACACTCAGAAAAACATCCCATTACAGAAGTAAAATGAGAAAATGAGGTTGGACTTTCATGGTTTGGATGTATTTTATTAATAATCCAATGCTGTGTTGTGCATAATCAGAAGTAGTTGCCAACCCACATGCATTGTGAAATTAAGATTTATGTCTTCTCTACACATTTATTACATAGATCTATCAATGCAGTTCTATTTAAATGCATTGTCTTGTGGCGACTTGGTTGTTAATGTTGGACAATCACATTCCAATGTGTTTACCACATATTTCCATAATTATCAATGCTGAAATAAGATTTCTAGCTCAGCGGGTTGTTATTTGTGTTCTACAGGGCTGCTAATTTCAGTGACCTGGAGTTGTTTGTCTTTATAGTAATTTATGGCCATAAATAAAGACAAGCTGTTCTGAAGCCAAGAGGATCACATATACTGGCTGACAGAGAGATGCAGACCGGATAAAAGTTGAATGCGAGAAAATCTTTCTTGTTGAAAAGAATTAGGATGGGCTTTTAATCCAGATAGATTTGTTTGGGCAGCATCGTATTGTTTTAGCTTGTCAAAAATATTTAATACATGAATTCATGCTGGATGGGTAGAGTTGTTGATTTGTGATGTTTAAAAAATGTCAAATATTCTAGAAGCAAATGCTGTTTATAAGTTTAACATTTTCTTTTAATTCAGACCTGGATTTACTAACTTTTCTAGTTTCTGGTTTGACAAAACTAATGTATTATTGTGAAATTTCCCAGATAATGTGAAATATAGAAGTTATTTAAATATTTAAATGTAAAGTTCATATATATAAATATATATACAGTGCATAAAGAAAGACCCCCTTACATTTTTCACTCCTTGTTATATTGCAGCCATGTGCTAAAATCATTTAAGTTCTTTTTTCTTTTTTTCCTCATTAATACACACAGCACCCCATATTGACAGAAAAACACAGAATTGTTGACATTTTTGCAGATTTATAAAAAAAGAAAAACTGAAAGATCACATGGTCCTAAGTATTCAGACCCTTTGCTGTGTCACTCATATATTTAACTCAGGTGCTGTCCATTTCTTCTGATCATCCTTGAG
>JAUMHI010000074.1:9506739-9521027 GCA_032359435.1 Enteromius unitaeniatus | reverse complement strand
GAGTGCTCAGGACCTCAGACTGGGCCGAAGGTTTACCTTCCAGCAAGACAATGACCCTAAGCACACAGCTAAAATAACCAAGGAGTGGCTTCACAACAACTCAGTGACTATTCTTGAATGGCCCAGCCAGAGCCCTGACTTAAAGACCTAAAAATAGCTGTCTACCAATGTTTACCATCCAACCTGACAGAACTGGAGAGGATCCCCAAATCCAGGCGTGAAAAACTTGTTGCATCTTTCCCAAAAAGACTCGTGGCTGTATTAGATCAAAAGGGTGCTTCTACTAAATACTGAGCAAAGGGTCTGAATACTTAGGACCATGCGATATTTCAGTTTTTCTTTTTAATAAATCTGCAAAAATGTCAACAATTCTGTGTTTTTCTGTCAAGGTTAGGGTTTAGGGGTGCTGTGTGTACATTAATGAAGGAAAAAAATGAACTTAAATGATTTTAGCAAATGGCTGCAATATAACAGAGTGGAAAATTTAAGGCGGTCTGAATACTTTCCACACTGTATATATGTATGTGTGTGTCATATAATGGACACAAATCGTAATAAATAGCCTGTTAAGTTGAATTTACAATGTAATGTTCTCATCTATTCTCATAGTTAATCTAAAATCCTCCATATCTTTCAGACACCTGCCGCCAAATGAGAAGGTGTAACTTACACATCCTCAGAAGTCCCCTTAGATTAAACGGTTTTACCAGGTGACTCTCAGCTGGTAGATATCCATGGAAAGGAATAACAGAAAGTTGAGATCACTTTACTATCAGTGTACTATAAAGTTGCCTTAAGGAACAACGACAGAGTCATTGCAGTTGCAGGTGTCCAAAAGAATGATGGAGTGTTGCAAACCAAAAGATGCTCGTGTCAGTGGGGAAATAGATCTACTATTTTATTTTTCCTGGCCTCGATTCTGGCCTCACTTTCCTCCAGTCTTTGTTGGACGTGTCTCTAATAACTCCACACTGAGTAGTTTCATCTAGACAAAGATGATTTTAGATTTACATTCTGCTGGTTTATTTGAAAGCCTTAAGACAAGAATGCCATTCATAGATTCATTGCTTCATGTTCTGGTGATTTAATGCATTATTTATTCATTCATTCATTGGAATTGCAATTATTTTAGATAATAGGAACTTGAGAACTGTTTTTCTTAAACAATAATGAAGTTTTTGGGGTATGAAACCAAAAGGAGACATGGTGTCCTTCCTGTGATCTGTATTTCCATGGGCACCCTACTAGGCAGTCACTTTTTTTATGGTGTTACTCTCATTACTTTTACACCTTATCTTATCCACATTATTCTTCACATAAAAATGCAAATTTGCAAATTTTGCTTTCGTTTTCATCTGCTTCCATTTATTTTTAGCTGTACAAAATCACTTGTTTTGCTGCCCGATTCTGCAAATTGGCGTGTCTTTATTATTTTGGTGTATTATCTTAATTATGAAAATACTGCATGTAAACTAGCTGCTAACGGAACAAGAATTCTCACGCATTGGCTTACCTCTGCTTTTAGGAATAAGGTGGACAAAACAGATTGAAACCATTTGCTGTCTTCATACCTGAATGTTGGAAGTTCAACAGAAGATTGATGTAAAATCTCGTTTTAAATAAAGCATAATCTAAAGTTGTTTTCTGTTTCAGTGCATTCGATTGAGCCCGGTGATCCACCCCTGCTTCAGCAGCAGCTGCAGACCTCCAAGACGGGAATTCATCAAATCATTGAGTGTTTTCGCTCAGGTACTTCTATTTCAGAACTTTCAGCATTCAGTAAATACATTTCACATAGACTTCTTTTTTCCGCTGGGTATGACATTTTGCCAGCATTTTCTGTTCTTGCTGAACTATGATGAGTGTGATTCTGGACCAGTGAGATTCCCCCCAATATGTTTTTCTTACATAATATGTTGTTGCTTAATAATAACTGTTTGCTTTCAATATGTGCTGTTATTGCAGGTACAGCTCAACTCAAACACATGCTGCTGAAGGAGGTTGACACCATATTTGAGTGCAAAATCTGTCGAAGTCTTTTCCGTGGTCTGCCAAATCTAGTCACTCACAAGGAGCTCTACTGCTTTTCCCGACAACCTCAGTCAGATGGTTTGTACATCAATTTAAGAGTTCTGACTTGATGAATACATTTTTCTCACTGAGCAATAAAACCTAGGCATATAAATACAAATGTGTACTCCTTTTATGTTTTATGTTGATTGAAGCTTGAAAGAATAGAATTTTTTATGCAGAACACAAAAGGAAGATATTTTGAAGAATATATCAGCTGTTCAAAGTCATTTGTGGTCCAAAAACACATTGGACCCTATTGACTTTCATTGTATCTTAAAAAAAAAAAAAAAACGTAGAACACTCAAGCAACTACCTAGCAACCACCCTCAACACTGTTGCTTTGCACTGCATGAGCATTCACTCACTCACTGTAGTGCAAATATAGTTTAAATTTGTGCACAGCCTCATAAATAATAGTGCTGTTAATACAAATGTTATTTTGTGTTGCTATTACTTTCTATAGAGCCTTCACAAGGTGGGCAGAGCCAAGTTATCAAAGAACTTCTTCAAGCCATCTATCCACCGAAAGACCAAGAAAAACATGTCATTGAGCTGGAGGCCATTGAGATGAACCCTAATGCCGTGTTCCAGCAAGTGGCACTAGTGGAAATTCCCGACATGCCAGAAAACGCAGCCCCTCCACCCCAGGCTGTGATCCCGGGACCTGAGAAGAAAAATCGGCGCAAATCTATTTTGGCACCCAAAAAGGTCCAACAGTCAGATTTTGAAGACGAGATGGAAACTGAACCCGAAGAGCCTCCTGTTAAAGAAAGTCAGAGCTGTGAAGAGCAAGTTAAGATTGAGCCGGTAGAAGGGGAGGAAGAAGAAGAGGAGAGCGCCGCCTCTGAGGTTAAGGAGATGAGGATCTCTTGCTGCCTCTGCGGAAAAGACTTCAGCTCCAGACGCAGCGTACGACGACACTGCCGGAAGATGCACTGGCAGAGGATGGAGGAGCTGCGCAAATTTACAGAGACGCGCACTGTGCCTACCAGCCTGCTGTCTATGGTGAAGGACAAGCACCCTGTTGAACCACCACCTTCTCCTGGGAAGAGTTGCCCAGTATGCAAAAAGTCCTTTGCCACCAAGGCCAACGTTCGTCGCCACTTCGACGAGGTCCATCGTGGTTTGAAGCGGGATTTGATCACGCCGGACATTGCCACGAGACCAGGCCAGCCTCTTTTACTTGACAGTCGTCCTCCTTCTCCAGCGAAAGCACCAAGCTCTCCTCTGAAGCAAGAAAAGACACAGTACAACCTGACAAATTGTCGCTGCAAGCTGTGCAAACGCAAATACAGCTCCCAGTTAATGCTTAGGCGGCACATGCGAATCGTTCATAAGATGCCCATTCTAGAAAGCAGCTCTCAAAAGGCCAAATCAAAGCACGAGAGAAGAGACAAGATTTTCCCCAAGAAAGAGTCTCTCTCGAAAGCTTCAGAAGATGATGGGAACCACGGTGTGAGTTTTGACTTTAAGAGGATCTACTGCTGGTTGTGTAAACGTCAGTTCAGTACCAGTCAGAACCTGGGCAAGCACATTGCCGAGCTGCACACCGATGGAAACGACAGCATCTACATCAAGTTTTACCGATGCCCCATCTGCAGATACGAGTCACGCCGAAAGCGCGACGTCATCCGCCATATCACAGTGGTGCACAAGAAGTCATCACGCTATCTGGCTAAGGTTATGCCTGCCTTGGAGAACCAGGCAGTGAAGAAACCAGCCGATGCAGTCTTGAGCACCTCAACCAAGAAAACAAGCTCAAAAGAAGAGGGTAACGGGAAGCATAAAATGCAAGACCCACCGGATTCTCCCAAAAGCTGTGAACAAGACCCTCTTGTATCTTCTAAAGTGAAGAAGCAAGAGTCCCCAACATCTCCAAACACTCGAAAGCATTCCGCTCTAACGTCGCTCAACACAGGCAAACTTGAGTCTCCGCTTACACCAAATAGACTAGACAAGAACCTTCAAGTGTCCAAGAACCCGCATGTCACTCGCAGTCATAATGTCATCAAGGGGCCACCCATCACCAGGAGCCAGGAGACCTGCACGGAGGTTAGGGTAACAAAAAACTTTTCCCTTCACGCCTGCGATATGTGTGGCCGGGCGTTTGCTAAAAAGGTCTACCTGGAGACGCACAGGCGAAGACACAGGACCGCCATCGCAAGTGGGGACAAATTACAAGGAAGAAGCACTCGATCAAAGGCCCTCATTTGGTAGGTTGCTGCCATTCAAAAAGCATCTTAAGATAAATAGCGTGGCTTGCTAAAGCGAACCTTAAAGCCCCTAATCCAGGGATCTCCAAACCCTGCTCATGGAGAGCCCTGCAGACCTTAGTTCCAACCCTGCTCTAACACACCCACCTGTAATCATTGAGTAACCCCGAGCACCTTTTTTTAGCTGGTTCGGGTGTGTTCGATTGGGGTTGGAGCAGAAATCTGCAGGACTGTAGCTCTCCAGGAGCTGGATTGGAGTCCCCTGCTGTGACCATGAAGTGTTAGGGGCTGCTCAAATAATGCGTCTTTTCTATACTCAAGTTTGTTATTTTAAATGTAGATGCAAAAAGAGATTTGCATGGTAGTGATGCACCGCTGCGAGATGAAAACATCTCAACTTTTCGCTTTTCTCTGTTTGCATTATGGAAATGAATGGTTCCCCACATTATGTGTTGTTTTGGGGTAAAATGTGTGATTACTTTAAATAATTGGACTTATAAGAAGGTGGTGAAAAAATCACGACTTTTACTCGCCTTTGAAGCATCGTAGGCGTATGCGACTTTTTTATTTCAGACGAATCCAATTGGAGTAATAATAAAGATAGTCCAGACCCCTCCAAGCCTCCAAGAATGGGTTTAATTGGGTGATAGCCGTTACACTTCAGAAGACGTGAAATAACCTGCTCCTATTCATAATAAAATGTCCCTTACACAAAACGCCAGTCATGAATGAGAAGCACAAACTGAGGATTTGTAAAGAAAAATGTAGGAGGATTTCGATATATGTAAACGCATTCAAATGCTTGGAGGGGTCTGGACTATGTTTTGGTAACTCCGATTGGATTTGTCTGAAAGAAGAGGTCACATACAGCTAGGATGCTTCAAAGGTGAGTAAAAGACAAGATCACTTCATTTTTGGGTGAACTATCCCAAGACACAATGCACATTTCTCAACTGTCCCAGATGAAAAATGAGCATCATAAAACTTTTATTAAACGCATGTCTCGCAGTGTGATCTTACAGGATTGCTAAAATCGTGCAGTGTTCCATTGAGAGGAAGCGGAGCTGTATCTAGGCACCAAAATATTATAGAGTCGTCTTTTTGACTTGGACCAGTAGGTAACCACCTAGAAAATCTTCAGTAAGCACCCAGATCAACTACAAAACAACCTGCTGACCACCCAGGACACCTTAGCTTAGGGGTGTCCAATCCCGCTCCTGGAGGGCCAGTGCTGCAGAGTCCAGCCTGCCCCAACACACTTGCTTAGGAATTTGTAGTAATCCTGAAGGCCTTGATCAGCTGCTTTTGGTTCAGTTTAATTAGGATAGCGGCCCTCCAGGAGCAGGTTTGGACATCTCTGCCTTGGCATAATTGTGGCGAGTTTTGTACTGGGAATCATCATGTCCCTAAAACGTAAAAATCTCATTCAAAATGCTGTTGGTAGCTAGGTACAGAGCACCACTGCATGTAAATAATATTGTATAATACTTTGTAAATATTTTATCCAGCCATCGTAAATACTCCTAAGAAAGTGCTACTTAGTGTTCCAAAAATAGTGATCTTGGACTGTCAAATAAGATGAAAGACTTTCTTAGACTATGTCTATGAAGGTACACTTCCTTACAATTGGATGCAAGCATATAGCAGTAACTATAATGGATGGGATGCTCCACAGAATCAAACATTCGGCCGTTTTAAAAGATTTAGTTTCCAAGACTGCAGAGTGATTGGTGCTCTCTTAAGCGAGCATCACTATTACCGCTTCTCATATCTTATCACTGTAGGTTTGCGTTAAAGCTGAGTGTCACCTACTGTAATTTTCTAGTAACTCTAAAGACTTTATTAGCTTGCTCAGGTTTCATTGATTGGTTGGAGCTAAACTCAGTGCTGGTGTCCACATGCCAGCATTTGAGGAAGTCTGCTTTAAACCAAAGGTAGTAAGCAACCGCCCGGAATCACCCAGGCATTGTGGCATTTTTGCATGACATTTTTCTTCATAAAACGTTGAGATTTGGTTGCGTTTCATTTCGTAAACTTTTAAGTGGTTTCCAGGGATCCAAATTGGGCACATTTTGTTTCTGTTGTTCTTTTGTTATCCAAGCCAAAGTTGCCGCTGCACTTATTTTCCTCATCACATGCTCAGACAAAAGTCTCTAAGGTCACTGTAATAGGAATTACTGTCTAATTTAAATTCATGGGTGCAGATAGTATCTGAGAGGGATTCCCCATCGTCTGCTTTCTGTAATGGATATGTAGATGCGGTGAACTTTTACACATTTTGGCCTGACCTTTTAAACCCCTGGCAGCCTCCAGTGGTTTTTCCCCACAGAATAATGATGATTGAGATTTTTTCTAAACGCCCATTTTCTTAAAGTGACAGTTCACCTACAAGTCTTGTTATTACAATCCTGTAATCTTTATAAAGGATTTCTTTATTTCTTTCTTGTTTTTTTTGAAGAATGCTGAAGGAAATGAAGTAGTGCTGACTAGTGTCTTTAGTCGCTGGGGTATATTTGTAGCAATAGTACCAAAAATACATTGTTTTGTTCAAAATTATTATTTATTTTATGCCAAAAATTATTAGGACATTAAAATCATGTTCCATGAAGACATTTAGTAAATGTCCTACTGTAAATATAACAAAACATAATTTTTAAGTAGTAATATGCTTGTCTAAGAACTTCATTTAGACTATTTAAATATTGATTTTCTCAATATTTAAAGTTGTTTTGCACAATCAGATTCTAGCGATTCAAATAGTTGTATCTAGGCCAAATATTGTCCTATCCTAACAAACCATACAGCAATGGAAAGCCTATTTATTCATCTTTCATAAATCTCAGTTTTGCAAATGTGACACTTATGACTGATATTGTGGTTCAGGGTCACATATGTTTATATATATAAATATAAATGATATGCATATAAATGTATACTTGTAAATGCATGTAAATATTTTCGAATATTTGTAATATTTATGAAACTTATTTTGGAAGTGATAAATCGCAATTAAGCATCTAAGAGGTTTTGAGCATGATGATTCATTTATTGCTGAACTATTCTAATGACATCTTAAAAGTGTTCTTATAGAAAGCACACACACCTTTTCCTTCAAACCATTCCTGTTATTGACTACAGCAAGTTCTAATATACTTAATGATGAATGGTGTTTGATTCTCACGTTTTCTTTGTTTCTCTCCATCTAGACTGTTTTTCTCTGAAGTCGTAGCACATTTGCACTGGATTCCATGGATGGCTTTATCTCCATGCGAAAGAAGAGGAAGAGATATGGACAGACTTGTGGGTAGAGAACAGAGGATAACCTTTGCATTAAGGAGTCGGAAAAAAAACCCCCGAAGTGCACCAAAAAATGTTGTTCCAGCTTTTTACACTGGAGGGTGCTGATGTAAAAGAATTGGTATCCACCCTCTACAGCTCTCAAAATGATTAATTTGTAAACGGATTATACCACCATTTTTTTGTATTCTCTCCGACAGTTTAAAAATACACATGGAATGTTTCATAAATGGACGATGGACAGACATAGGAGGCCGCTCTGTAAATGTACAGCATGTCTAACTAAGGTTAAATATTCATAAGTAGATAAATTAATGTAACTCTGCTTCATATTTTCCTGCCATGTGATCACCTCTCTAATCAACTATGGATTGAAATGCTGCTAAGTTGTTAGAAATGTACTTTCTTCTACCCTTTAAGTCAAAGCCTACATATTAAGCTGCTCAGGATGTCTTAAATGAGAGCCCAGATTTTTCTTTTTTTGGTTTGTTTTTTAAACTGCTTATACTTTGTGTATGTCTTTAACGAAAGGTTGCAGCTGTGGCTAAAATGAAATATAGAATACTACTGTATTTTAGTTTGGTAGCCTACTAATAACTAAAGCTAATGAGAAAATCATTTTTAAGTTTTAGTAGATGGCTCTCATCGTTGCTTTCAAGTATAAATAGTTATAACGAAGCTTTTGCGCAAGTAAATTGCAAGTACAGTTTCTTTTAGTTGGGGTGCATGCAGAAAGCCTTGATTAAACCCTTTGTTTAAGTGTACAATAGGGCTTTATCTAACCGCCAAAACCTAGATCCATCCTGAAGGTGCGCACTCCTTTTTATTTGCAAAATCCTGGTATATCCTTGCTTGCATTAGGATTTTTATTTTATTTTTTTTTTTTTTCAAATAAAGATAATAAACACATTCTGTGCCATCTGTCTGTCTCTCTGGCTGTGCACACACATACATATAAATCCATTAACATGATCTTAAATGTTATGTAAGCTTCGTTACGGTTTATTAACCTGACATAAAGAAATTATTGGGATAGAAATGATGTAGAACTTGAATAAGTGACTTGCAGATTTGACAGCTGGTCATCTTTAAATACCCATGAAGTATTACAGGAGAAATCGCCTTGGCTCGTGTGAGACTCATAAAAGAAGAAACTGGGATGAGAGCACGAATATCAAACACTTTATTGATATGAGATGAATAGAGCGTTAAACAGAATTCAACATCCGGTGTCATATAAACATGGAAGCGATCTTTATATGCTTTTATTGGCATATGGGCGGGAAATGGGAAGTAAAGAGGCACAATATGGCCAAGTGCAAATATACCCTGGGAATATGAAAACCAAACAAAAAGCAAATGTATATAAATAAAATAAGGTTGCACAGGCAGGAATTATTGCCAGTCATTTTTACTGTGCAGTGCATTTTCATTTTCAGGGGTAGGTTTATTATGGTAACACTTTATTTTAGGGCCTCTTAACCAGTTGCTTATTAGCATGCAGATTACTAGAATATTTGTATTAATGAAGCACACATGCCTTATTTTCTTATATTATGTCACTGTAAAATGGTGCACTAGTGTACACAAAACATTCAAGTTCGTGTTAAATTCCCCGTTAAATCTGTGTGACTGCTACATTTTATTATTTAGCTTATATTTTTAAATTGGTGCCATTTTAGTTTTAGTAATGTTGTATCTAATTTTACCACATAATTACGACGTGCAACGTCATTGTTTTTCAAGTTTTATTGTTGTTTTGTCTTTTATTTTAGCATTATTTCATTATTCATTCTTACATGTTTATTGTAGTTTTCTGTCACACTGATATTTTAGTCTGCAGGAATCAGTGCAAGTCCACAATGTTCACACTAGATGGAGCAATGGGATAATTCACAGCAGTGCTGTTCAGTTTGGTCTCTTCAAGCCAAGACACAATGAACAGATAAGCATTAATTTTGCATTAATCCGTCTGCAAAGTAACACATATTTCTTCACATAACTTTGCATGCACCTTTCCTATTCATTATAGAGAACAGATCATATTTACTTAAATGTCATGGTCTTTAAGAGGCGTGCATATAATGAACTATTATCTTTTCTGTTTTTTCCAGTACTTCCCATGCGTCGTTCGCAGTTGATTCCAGTTTGTCTCGATGCGACTCGGGGCGAAGAAAGCATCCAAATTGTCAGACCAATCATAACGGAGTGGGAGTATTTGCGCGAGAAATGATGCGCTCTCCCTCCCAGCAGCATCAAAGCAGCAGCGGCTGATCGAGCGAGCACAGCTCAGGCTCCTGCAGGTACGAATGCATGCAAAACCATTTCTTTTTATTCGCAAAAGCAACAGAGAGAGTTGCGCTAGGCTGTAATATGGTGTTTTTTTGTTGTTTTGTTTAATTGTTGCCGTGCTATTTGGGCGCAACTTAGGTCTGCCGAACTGTTTCGTGGTGATGCTGGTGTGAATGCATTTAATCAATGACAATAATTAGACATCTTTTTTCTCCCAGTTAAATGTTTAAAAGTTCGGTTTATTTTATTTGATTAGTTGAAAACAACAGTTTGTGCAAAGCTATTTCTTCATTCCTGACCACTGCTGTGATGGCATTTTTATACAACAGTTTTATTATTTTTTATTATTTTATTATTATTAATTGTAACAGCTAAGAATTAACATGTTATTTGATGGAGTTGAATGCATTGCCCATACTTTACACTGTACCTGCTTAAAGGGGCAGTTTGCAGATAATGCAAATCGTGTCATCATTTACTCACCCAAATGTAATTTCAAACCTTTTTTTTCTGCTTCTGTCGAGCACAAAAAGAGACCTTTTCAGTCACGTAGAAAAAGATGCATTAAATGTGACATCCAAGTTTGACCGAGTCTCCAGCCATCTCCATTAGTGGTCTCTGCAAGAAATAAATGCATTTGGAATGACATCAAGAGTGAGCAAATGAACTGTCCCTTTAAGATTTTGATTAGACTTCAAGGATTCAGTGGAGGAATCATAAACTTATTCTGCATTTCTTTCGACCCTCCACTTCTCTTCACTGGGATCGATTCCAGGCAGCATTTGCAAAGCACATCGGCTCACTTGTTGTATAAAGACATTCCAAACTAAAGTGTTAGACAGGCTAATTATACATGCATATTTATGCATAAACACATGCACGTTTTAAAAGTCGATTGTCAGATCAGATGTGTTTAGCGAATACACTAATGCACTGATCGCTCTCCATTTTTCACACTTAGAGCCTCCCTGCTGTGCAGTGCATATGTGTGTTCTGATAAATAATGTGCCCAATCTTTGCTGATGAAGGCATATTCCTCTGCTCTTCCCTCTCACACAGGGTTCTAATGGTCTGTGACCTCTGTAATCGAGGAGCTAGCAACAATGTGATTGCCTCCTATTCCATCATCTCATTTATGTTTTTGCCACCCAAATCCGATGGTCTCCTTGTTGTTGGATTGCGTTATCCGGTACACTCCAGTGAGGGGCACTGATGACCCCTTTCGGTTATTGTGCTCCGTCCCTGCTGGCTTCCCACCTTTGTAACTGCGTCCCTACTGCTGCTTGTGCGTCTGGATCTAACTTATGCCGCAATGGTGAGTGCCTTTGAATGGTATGGCTGTCTTCTTCTGCTGACGGGGGTGGCCGGATCTGTCAGCCAGCGTACGGATCCACTGACGCCCCCTGCTCCCGAGTATGCCCACTCTATACGACTGGACGGTGATATCATCCTGGGAGGTCTATTCCCAGTGCATGCTAGGGGGGAGCGTGGCGCCCCTTGTGGAGAACTGAAGAAGGAGAAGGGTATTCATCGGTTAGAGGCCATGCTCTTCGCCATTGACCTCATCAACAAAGACCCCGACCTGCTGCCTAACGTGACCCTAGGGGCGCGTGTTTTGGACACCTGCTCACGCGACACCTACGCCCTGGAACAGTCGCTTACTTTTGTGCAGGCGCTCATCGAGCGTGATTCTACTGATGTGCGATGCGCCAGTGGCGAGCAGCCCATTTTTGCCAAACCGGACAAGATTATTGGTGTGATAGGTGCAGCTGCAAGCTCCGTCTCCATCATGGTGGCCAACATCCTACGCCTGTTTAAGGTAATGTTACACTATTAGTTTGATGCAGGATCAACAGAACCATAATCCATAAGTAATGAAACTTTGCATAGCTTTGGTCATGTTCCTTTAAGGTTAAGGGCATGTCATGCAACCTGATATGTTGGCATCTGGCATTTTAGTCTTCACGTTTGTTTGAATTCACAATCTGTGCCTCTTTAAGGTCATTTCAGTTTTGCTTCAGGACCCACAGAACCAGATGCAATCCATATTTAATGTAGTCCAGGCCAGAAGATGCCAATCACATTCCTGGATTCCCAAACACTGCATATTTTTACATGTCTCTTTAAATTAGACATACCTGATTTTTGTGATCAGCCCTACCTGGTTTAATGGCATAAACATACCTGGGTGCGCTTTTTAGCAAGACACGAAATATGTACCCACAAATACATATCGCTGCAGTTTCCAAAAGAAAGGCAGTAAAATTTCTTTTATTCCTTTTCACAAAAAAGTTTTGATTAATAAAATGCACTTTTTACACAATTACTTGAAGAATATTGTTTTATGATTTCAAAACAATATTAATATGCTGGGATATTTTGAAAGCAGATATCCAGCTTCATATGTATGGGTGTACATACACAGTAGCTTTGTTGTTCAGTAGCTCACGGAGTACAGAGATGTACTTGATAGGCGAGGAGCTTCAGTTTGAATCCTGTGTAACTACGTATCAACAAAACAGTTCAAATCTGTGTAAAAGGAAATTGATATATATATATATATATTTGCATTTGTTAATCGGGTAGGTTTAAGGTTGGATTCAGTGTAGGGCGTATTTGCAGCAAGATAAAGCATTAACTTTTAGGTACAATCCTAGGATATTAAACATAATAAAAACACAGAAATATGTACCTATATCAACGTAATAAAAACATGTCAGGGTTGATGTATTGCACCTGTGTTTTAGCGCCACTTAGTGGACATTTCTCTCTGAAACTGCGTGTAGTAAGGTACGTAAAAATTTTGTTGCACAAAAAAATGGTTGGATCAGCATATTAGTAGAGACTTCAAAACCTGAAATGGGTGTTAGACAAAGAAGACATTAAAATATGAAGTGTTGTGGAAACAGTAGTGTAGTTTTGCATAGCTTTGGACATGGTTTTTAAGGTTGATGGCGTGTCATGCAGCCTCTTATGCTGGCCTCTGCTTTATTTGGCTTAAACGAGTAAAGTCAAGTCAACAAGTGAGAGATAAATTAGCACCAAAATAAAGTCAAGTTTGATTGGATGCACAACCTTTGCTACATTGGTGGTTCCACTTCAGACCCGCAGAACTAGACTAGTGTATTTAATATAGCTTGTGTTGCTTTCCTGTTTAACTTGTGTAGTTTTGGTCATGGTTTTTCCCATCGAGGGTCTGTCATTCAACCTGATCTTGTAGGCCTCTGTTTAATTGGTGTAGTTTTTGAAAATTTGCACCAAAATACCATTTGATAGGATGTGCAGCGTTTGACATCAACAATAAAAGACGTGAAATATTTAGGGATGCACAATATATTGGTGCAGTGTAAAGATATTTTTAGTAAGTAGCGAATAAACATTTCCATCTGAAAATATCATGTTTATTTTAACATTACTTGTTATTCCTTGACCTTTTTTCACTAGCAATTTTTTTGATTGAAAGTTTTTAAAAAGTTGACTGATATCGATTTAACTGATTAATCAGGTGCAAAAATCCCATGCTGCAAATTGTCTGTTTGTATTATTATTTCATTTATTTTCTTGTTTTTATAAACCATCGGCTGGTTAATTGGTTTTTAGCGTGTTTAATATCTGTAATTTATTGGCAACTGAAAATAACAAGCAGCTTATTGTATTGACCAGAATTTTAATATCGCTTTTTTTAATGGTTCATAAGCATATTTACTTCTCTTTAGCTATGCATGATTATATGGCTTGTTATATTTTATAATTTGCATTTATCATCATTTATGCCCTGTTTTCCACGACCCACTGCTATAAAAATAAAAGGAATGGTCGCTTCTTTAATCTCTTGGAGTGATTCAAATGCGCTTCCAGAAGGAATTCACTTGCACACAGTTTTTGCCAGCACTGCGCTGACTTCTAGTGGATATAGTAGCCTGTAATTGAATCTGTTTTGAGGGCTAATCAATAATCACCTGGGTCTCTAGAGCACTAAACAGGAACCGCTAATGATTCTGAATGAATAGAAATTTGTCAGACTTTTCAGAAGCATCTTCAATAGTGTTGAATCTCTGGATTTTCCTGAACTGATTAATTTGCTGCTATCTGGTGTTTATGCTGTGCAAAGATTTTCTCCTTTTGAGTTTCAAAAATACTGCCACTGGGTTATCTTAAGTTTCATGTCTCATTAATAATTGAGTGTCTGTTACAGATACTAAACATAGCTGGCTTGTAATTGGATCAAATAATGGGTGTCGTATTTATCTGAAGAAAAGCATTCACCTTTTCAACTGCAAAAGAGATCAGACACAGCATTACTACATCTGCAGCAGAGATATTTGCAGAGATATTACATATTTGCACACCAGTACAGTATGTTTCAATTTGTACAACATATATTTCTATATTTTATGCACACCATATCTCTAT
>JAUMHI010000074.1:9495596-9506639 GCA_032359435.1 Enteromius unitaeniatus | reverse complement strand
TTTCACTACATTTCGTACTGTGTATGTTTGTGTATGTGACAAATAAAATTTGAATTTGAATTTGAATTTGAATTTGAGATGATGAGAATAGAGCCATAGAAATGGTTGGAGAGGTAAAAAAAGCTGTATTTTGTAGTGTAATCACCAGCGCTGACGCTCAGCATGGACTTCAGGAAAAGAGAGTTGTCTGGCTTCAGCAGTTTATCTGTACTGAGCTTGTTGACTGCTTTGTTCGTCACCTTGTGCATCAGTCATTTAAATCAGATATTGATTGTGTATTTCTTCCCCCCGTTTGTTTCTTTGTGCAGTCACAAGTGTTCACAGATCAGTTTAAGCTGAGGCAGTAGATGCTTAATCCCTTTCGCTGTTTTTTGAAATTTTAGACAACATAGAAAATATGTGCTTGGATTGCTTAGCCTGAAATTCAGTCTTTTCTCTTTCCTCTTATTGATCTGCAGAGACTGGTCATTTGAAAGTGATATGTGTCTGGAAGTCTCAATACAGGATGGGATTGGGGAAGTCAGTCACTGAGTTTGTTTCTGCCCTGGATTTAATGTAGCCCAAGGCTAGCAATTAGCTTAGTAAGAAAAACTAAAGTAGATGTATCATGTAGATTCCTCATTGACTTTTGTCAGAATGTAGTGTAGATGAAGTTCATTTAGTGGAACCCAATTATCTTTTGCTGCTGCTAGCATAGTTAGCATAAACAAAACGCTAATAGGTTTTACTATATTGGTGAAGTGTCACTAAATGCTGTTGCTAATGTTTTCTAATGTTGCTTTATGTTGAATTGCTAACATCCCCTAGTAAGCAGGACTAGTAGAAAATTAAGCATGGTTTTGTTATAATTAAAACCGTAATCGGTTGCTATAGTTAAACCTTGATCTACACTAACCATAGACTAACCGTGGTGCTTGTAGTAAAAGTGTGGTTAGTTGTTAGTATAGTAAAACAACAACAACAGAAAACATACTACACTTTACTAATAAAGCTAGTAGCACAATATATGTGTGTATTTTTATATACTTTATGTGTGTGCTTTTATATATATATATACATACATATATTATGTAAACAAAAACTTTTATTGTGGATGTGATTAATCATAGTTAATCATTTGACAACACTTAATAAAACCATTTTCATAAGGGGAGTTATCACATTTACCTCTGATGAGACTTCACAGTCAAAATCAACAACAATTTTAATAGCAATCTATTAAATTTCTTTCAAGTTTCAAGTTGGTCACTCATTGGTCAAATAAACACAGTTCATTACTTAGTATGAAATTGATTTATGTGTGAAACACAAAGCTCTGTGATGAAACTCTAGATGGTGCAGTCCAGTAGGTAACTCAATCTGATATAATGACATCATTAGTCACATGGCACTGCTGAACATTCAAAAACACTCGGCTTATGTCAGAAACCCTCCACCTCCCCCAGCTCCACCTGTATTGATCTGTGCAGTATTTCTTGAACGCTCACAGCAGCATGTTGGGGAATGTTTGGCAGTAGCAAGTCGAGAACATTATCATTGTAATGTATACTACCATGCTAAACCTTCCAAGAGTTGAAATAATGACAGAACTGTGGTTTATACTATTAAAAACAGATTAGGGACCTTCTTTGATCAAAATATCAACAATTTGCTATGGTGGAAGAAAAGATAAGAAACTTTCTAACATTTTAAATGGACATACACCTTATGGGCTTCTGCAGTGCTTCATATCACAAAGTCATTACACATTATAAAATATAGCTCATTAATAAAGCACTTTATCCCATTCAGGTAAATGTTAAGAAGTGTAAAACATATTCATGCATTTTTCATGAAGAATAAAGGAGACGTCACAATCCGGTTCAGATAATGACTTTATTGGTCACCAGTTGCAGACTGCACCAGGGCAAAGGTAATGCCTGCCTCATTCATTAAGCTTGTAATGTAGACGAAAGACGTGAAGTGCTCTGACCGCTATGCACTTGAGTTTAGAGCAGAACAGACAGAGGTGATGTTGGGGGCGTGTGTTTAATAGAAAAAGAATAAATTGCTTTAAGTGAAGACGGTTGATGCCTTCATTGGATTTTGAGATGTGGGATGCTGTTTGGATTCACTTGTTTGCTTTCTTTGTTTACCAGTTTTGGGATTTAATCACCCAGAAGCTGCCCGCTTTTGTAGGGTCTTGTCTGGTTTTGCAAGTGCTTAGATAAAATCTCATTTCGTTTGTTTTAATGTTTTATTCTTTTTCATGTTATTAGATTTTAGTTTGTTTTGAGTTGAGGAATTAATGGCTTTACTAATAAGGTGCCTTAAAGCAATTGCTTCACACAAGAATGATCTGAATAAATAAATAATGCTATAAATTAATAAATAAGATTACTTTCTCGCAGAGTAAATTAACTGAAGTGCAATTTCGTTTAGAAATGAATTTGATTTGTCTCAGGAAACATTTAAATCATGTTGTTTAAGTGATCAGTTTGCAGAATGAACCATGAATGAAGTGTAATGTGTGTATTTTTCAATTTAGGAAATAATGATTTTACTAATAAGTTGCCCTGAAGTAACTGCATACTTGAATGATCTGAATAAATAAATAATGCAATGAAATAATTGCTTTAGAATAAATTAGCTGAAAGTACAATTTGAGTTATTGTACTGAAGAATAAATTTAAAACCTGTAAATACATGTTAGTTTTTGATTGGTTTGAATGATGATGAATGGATGCAAATATACATGTATGCCAATTTGTGTATTTCAGTTTAAGTAATAATGGTTTTACTAATAAAGTATCTGAAAGAATTGCTTTATACTTGAAGGATCTGAATGCATAATGCAATAAAATTGTTGCTTTTTCTCAAAATAAATGAGCTGAAAGTGCTCATTTATGAAAAAGAAAAAAAAACTTGTAAATACACGTTACTTTAAAAACGAAAAGGTTCGTTTGTAGAATGAGCCATAAATGGATGTGCATGTGTGTAAATTGACTTGATTTGTTTGGCATTCTGGGTATGATTGCCACCTTTAGGTCCCTATTATGGCATTAGATTAGGTGAAGCGTCGCATTGCAGTCTTAATCAATACACAGCTATAGCACAGTCAGAGAAATGGGGGAGGGATGATATTCATTCTTTCCTGTAGCCGAGGCTGTGAAAAAAACATCTGTGTTTTCATGCCAGCCTCCTACGCCAACTCTCTTTTTACTGAGATGAAATGTGGTCAGTGCACTGGTGTGACTGTCACCCTGTATTGACTCAGTGAAGAGATATGAGTGGAGTCAGTCCACCTGAGGGCATATGTTTTAGCACAAAGAGAGGGCTGCGTGTTTCTTGAATGTGCAGTATTTGGATGGTGGGAACTGTCATACTGTAAGCGAGCAACGGCAGCAGCAGATGAGATTTATTTTAAGATACAGTAGTAATGTTATGTTGGTTTTTCATTGATGTCCTTTTCAAACGTAGCCATGCGTTAGGATTTTTTTGCAATCAAACAAGAAACATTTTATTAAATGGATGTTTTGCCTAGTATGCTGATGTTTGGGACTGTGCATGTTTTTCTGCTGCCACCAGCATCTTGTTTGGAAACAGGCGCAAAGCCTGTTGTTATAAAATACTCAGAATTCACTCAGTAACATCTCAACTGAATCTACAGCGTAAACCTTGCGCTGTAACATCGGCACTAAATCTTGTCCTGAAATACTCATAATTCACTTTAAAGTTACGGATGAATCAGTGCAGAGTAGTCTGATTCCCAAAAGAATGATTCAGTTCTTTTAGTGTAAAAACATATTACAATCAGTGTTGTTTGTTTAGTAAGCAAAAATGTATGAACATGTTGCTTTTTTATTAAATCAATTTCATTGTTATCCAATTTATTGTATAAAAAAACAATTTCTTGAAAAATGCAACACAAGTGTATTTCGATATATATTAAAGAAGTCATACAAAGCCAGTTTTCCACAAGCTAATATGATTCTTTAGGGTCTTAATGGAAAGTTTGTGATATAGTTTGTTTTCAAATTTCTCAAAGATTGTACCCTGTCAAAAACAGCTCTTTAGAAATCACTCACTGTTGTGTACTTCCCCTTTAAATCTTCACGAGCTCTGCTGACCCCGCTCCTCTTTTTTTAGCCGTGTTCATAGTGAAACTTGCTAATTAGCACATTATTAGAAAAAATTTGCAAAGATTCATTAAAAGACATTATACTCACTGCTTCTGTAGGTGAAGCTGGATCATGAATAATTCACGCGAACGTAATCCAATGGGAAATATTCATACATTGGGTATTCCATTTCCTAAACAAATGATTATTATGAGCTGTTGAATCCATAACATGCAGTGTTTCCATACAAATTATAAGAAACCATGTCATTAAGAACAGAAAAAATTCATCTTTTGCACCTGGAGAAGTACAAAAAACAAGGTTATATGTGTGTTTTGTGTGCTATTCTTGAACTTGCTGTTGTAGGTTTTATGCAGTTCTATCTTCAGCTTGTAGATTCGCTAAAATGCAGACTATGGGTGTTTTAGACCTCTGCTCCGAGCGCCAAACTGCACTTATGTAAGATTCTGCAGTGTGCTGGAAACATCCACATCATCAAATTGCTGATTACACCACAGTAATTGGGCTAATCAACAGCAGTTATAAACCTCCGCAGAGAAATAAGCTAGAAAAAAGCCACTTTGAAAGTAATATCTTAGCAAATTTGGGGTTTTCCAAGAAATTATCCCATAGAGTTTTTACACTGGTTGCATCAAGTTCCCATGAATGTAATGGTAGGACAGGAAGAATGCTGAGGGGTGAATTCACTAAACGCTGTGATATTTCAGCTCAGCAACTTCCATCTTATTAGGCTCATAATAGATTGCGCTGTATTCAAAACTCATTGCTATTTGGTGCAATTAACGTCATAGAGATGCTGTGTGCAGAGACCAGGTGGTAATCACAATTTAATTTAGATTTAGAAGATCACAGCATCAGTTATTCATCAGATGATGGAGACAAGCATTATAAACTGTTATAAATTTAGGCTTGCAAAGATGATCTTATTGCAAAGAGTCTGGATCGGCGTTGTTAAGTGGTACTGTATTATGGTAAAGAATGCCAGATAACAGAAATACTGCAGCATCCTTCAAAACCAAAATTTCAGAAGAAACCTAAAACAACTTTTCAAATGCATATGAACATCTAATTATGGAAGGCTGTTTCCACAATGAAAAAATATAAATAAATATATGTGTTAGCACTGTCAAATGATTATTTGTGATAAATCGTATCCAAAATAACAGTTATTGTTTACATAAAATGTATATATATATGTATGTACTGTGTTTATTTGTCATTTATATATATATATATAAAAACAAACACATGCATGCATACATTTAAGAAAAATATTTTAGGTTTATATATGAAATATATTAATATAATATGAAATATAAGAATAGAAATTTCTAAATGTATGTTAATCAATGTATATATTTCAATATATATATACTGTATGAGAGTGTCTTTATTTATTACGAGAAATATACACAGTGCACATATTATGTAAACAAAAACTTTTATTGTGGATGTGATTAATATATATATATATATATATATATATATATATTGCCTTTCTAGCAATTGTATAAAAACATTTCACAAATCTGTGAGATAGAAATGCAAACAAGTTTATATTTCGCTATTCTTTTATACCTTGTGAGTTTTTATTTTGCATTTTTTTTATTACTATTCAATCACTATTTTATATTTTATTCAATATAAAAATGTAAAAAGAAATATTTTTTTTCAATTCTGATTTCACTAATAAAAGGTTAAATAAAAAACAAATAATAAATAAACAAATAAATTGTTACTTGATTTAACCTTTAAATGACTTTTTTGTAGATCTTTCTGCACATTAAAATAGGAGGTGTTTTAATATAATAACTGCATCCTTTTCACACCTTTTATTGAAACGTCTATGTTTTTTCAGTGTATGTGCCTGTAGCCTCATGAATGATACACAAGGAAATCAGCTACCTTTGAATTAGCGCCACATAATGTAATGCTGCAAACCGAGGAGCATTAAATATTTAGGAAACAGCAATAAGAGTGTCAATAAAACAGTAAAGGCTTCTGCTAATTGGTCTTTTTTAGATTGTTTACCTGCATATAATCAAGCGTAGTATGCACTAGTATGAATATGTAGATTTGATTTAAGTATATCTAGCTTTTATTGTCGAATTCATACTAAATCATTCACTGAATCATTTGTCAGAAGTGACTTTATGAGTCTCACAGCTCGAACAAACCAATATTGTTCTCATCGGGCAGACTTTGTTATCTGAGGTCAGTACTGAAAAGACTTCAACATGATGTCTAAACAACTAAACGGTTCATTAGAGAATGAATCACACTGTGAATCATCCCTTATTGTCCCAAAGTGATTCCCCAAAGTTATTTTTGCCTCGGTGATTAGAACAAGAATCCTTTCAGTGTTTCATTTGTGTATATACAGGCCTATGCAATTAATTCAACATAAAAGTAGGATCTTATACAATACATATCATTTGTATATGTATTTTTATTTAAACATTATCACATAAGCAACAGTAAGAAGTCAAAGTCATAATGTGTAACTTTGATAACTGATCCAATGATTTCTGGTTCATTTCAATCAGACATAATTCAGAAAAATGACTCATTGTTCACTGAGTTATGAGTGAGTCGAGTGTTAAATCATGACTCTGAACGGACGGTCGAGTTTAAGGCTGTTTTGTGAATCTTTTAGACTTTTCTTTTTTCTTTTTTGGCTTGCAACCATTTTATTTACAATCTGGACTGTTGCGGGAAAGTGTTTAGGCAAACCTTTTTTTAATACAGCCATTATTCTTTGCAATATTGGCTGTCCAGGAGGCTTCTGCTTCTTTATTACTGCTGTCTATTATTTAACAAGGGCACTTGTGATTTAGTCCTGATAATGGGTCATTAGTCTTTTAAGAGGAACCTGTCTTTTTGGTGCGTCCATAGATATTAGAATCGAAACCAGCAGCAGATACAAATGAAATGATTTTCTTAAACGATAGAACTGTGATGGGTTGTAAACGTGTCCGTTCTGGCTGTCTTTTTAGCTTTTATTCCGGCTGTTGACAGGAAAGGTATAAACTGGCATCTTTAATTGATGAATTCATCACTTCATGCAGTTTTTTGAGTGCTGCAGTTAAAGGAATAGTTCACCCAAACAAATGTAAATGTGCCTGAATTATAACCTTATGTGCTTGAAATAACCCACAGGCCATGCAAAATGAGTTTTTTTCTTTATGTAAACAGATTTAGATAAATGTAGCATTATATCACTCACCAATGAGCAACCAGTGAATGACCTGAGAGGGACTACATTTTCAGCCGCTCATTTATTTTACATCTCTCATTTGTTATCTTAAATAATCCTAAATGTCTTTTAGAAGCGCTATGCTGTTATACAAATCTGATAGGACTGTTAAGTAGCCTGCTTTTGTAACGTGTCGAACTCCTTCAGTGGAATATCTGGATTAAGATGCCAAATTAATTACAGTCCTACAGCGATCTCTTTTTATTTGTCCCCTGAGGCCCCATTAATGAGAGCTCTCGCTTCTAATCGGTCAAGCACACCCAAACATATGACAGCAGTTGGATAAAGCTCACCCTCTGTGTGTGATGAGGGCATGTGAATCATCACCCCTGACCCATCCTCCAGCAACACTCACACGCTCCAATCGATCACTCGCAGAATCCTGCGCTTGAGCATCCATATGCATGAAAAGGATCCCACAAGTGGATGCAGTCGATTGAGCTCCCACATTCTTGCAAGTACTGCCATTTTCAGATAAGCCACTGCAGCCATGTCCAATATTCCTGCTTTGCTTTTTTTTTTTTTTTTGCTCAATAGAGGTGCTGGTCAGTACAGTAATACACTAAAATGTATAGGTAAGGTTACATCTTAGGTCTTTTTTGTTGAATCGTTTAGTTTTTGTGTGGACAGCAATAATTGATTGAATTAATTATTTTTTATCTGGGAAGAAATGTTCATAAACAACTGAATAAAAAACTTGTCAGTTAACAGAATCTTACACTCCATTAGATGTGATATTTCAGCATGAAATACAAAATATAATCATAAAAAGGTATTGTATGCATATGAATGTACATTTAAATAATTAAATCAATATTTAAATAATACTTAAAATTATATTAACAATTGTGTTTTTCCAGATTCATTAGAAATATAGATAGATAGAAATGACTGAAATCAAAATATGTTCATTTTACCATACAAATAACTATATTTAAACATTATTATATTATATTTAATTTATTAAAATTATAATATAAATAATTAAATAATAATCATCATCATCATCATCATCAGTATTCTTGCTCATTTGTGTCTTATCAAAACTTAAAGATGTTTCAAAATCATTTTTTCCCCACATTCTTTTAAAACCTACTTTAAAAAAAAAAAAAAAATGAATTTTGGGCTTCGAGTTCCACATTAAACTTGTTTGTGTTTATTTTTATATCTTATAAGAAGTTTGAAGTTGTATGAAACTTATGAAAAAAAAAGAACATTGCCTGCAGCTCCATTAAGTCTCCTGAGATATGACAGAGCAACCTTTGGGAGACAGGGTGCAATATATTTCTTCCCTATCCACTTCCATCAGAGACATAGATGACTTGATCTAAGATATACTGGAATGTAGTTAAGTAACTCCCCAAACAATCCAGCAGCAATATACAGCAAGAGTCTCTCCTCTCCTGCCGTGTCTGGTTTGATTCGGAGAGACCTTACTGCCTCTCAGTGCGTAATACATCCTGATGGGAAGTGAATTATCTGAAGTGTTTGCTTATGGAGAATAATATATGAATGAGGGATTAGCCAAACACAAATGAGGTCTGAAATTCAATTTTAAAGAACGTTTTATGCTTCTCACCACTCCTGAGGCTTTTTGTCCTTGCAGCCAAGGTTAACAGTGATCACAGAAGTGAACAGTCCTGCATGCTTCATGTTCAGCAAGACAACGACTATAAGATATGATATTTACAATTGCTCACTAGGTAGTGTACCAAATCCATAGCAGTGTCAGTAGTTAGTTATCTGTGTTGGCTGTAGACATGGAACAGAGCTGTTTTATCACTCATTCTGTCATATTTTTCAAAAGTCATTAGAGATGTTTTGCCACATGCTATGCTGAGTGTACTTAAGCACTGCAACTTTATTATCAATTGACATTTAATGCTTTTAACCATTTGTCACTGTCCTTTGAATAAGTCAGAATTGTGTCTGCTTTAGCAAAATCGTGACATTGTGAGGGATAGGTCAGTTGTTTATTTGTTTTTATGCAAATGGAAGGTTGTCCTTGCAGTCTGCTTAGTGTCAGGTGAATAGATCTGCATAATAAGTGTAATGAGGTAATAGGTCAGCAGCTGTCTCGGGCCATGACTACACATCTTAATTTTGTGAGACTTGTTTGTTATCCAGGCATTCCCGCAAAAAGAGGAAGATCCAAGTTTTGTGTGCATAAATATGTACTGTGTATATTTAGTATATATATCTATATGAATTTAAAATGATGCATGTTAATGTAAATATTTTATATAAATATATATATATATATACTGCAGATGTATGTCTTTATGTATATAAATAATAAATAACAGCACACACACCTATATTAAACAAAAACTTTTATTTTGAATCTGATTAATTGCAATTCATAGTTGCCCAGCACTAAATAAAATAATAATAGTAATTATATATATATATATATATATATATATATATATATATATTTATATGTAAACGTAACCACTTAAATATTTAATATGATATTATATTAAATTATTAATATTTTATATGATTTAATATTATATTATTACATTATTAATACAGTAATATAATAACCACGTAAATGTATTATTATATTAAATTATATTATAGCATTCATTTATTTATCAGTTCATTCTCCAAACTGGTTATTCTCTAAGGAATTGTAGGTAATGCAATATAATCAATTTTCTAAAATGTAATTAAATTATTATATTATAAATATAATAGCAGCTGCATACCTATACGGTATAACAAAAAAACATTTTATTAATTGATATAGCCATCTGTTCTCCAAACCTTACGTTATATTATATTATAGGCACTTAATGTGATTATAAATAACAAATACCCCAAAGTTAAGACACTTAATACTTGCTGATATTCTGTTGTCGAATGCCATGCATATGTTTCTAGGTGTGGTTTATATCAGTTACTGTATGTATGCCAGTCTGTCCTGTTTGTACTACAGTGAATTGGTATGCTTGTGGCTGCCTCAGCGTTGTGTGTATGTGTGTGGCGAGGTCTCCTTTAGTTCTCGACATTGAATTCCAAGGTGTTTGATCCCGACTTGCCCCCCAGACGTATCACACTCAGCATGCAGCCTGCCATGTCCACGACTTATCAGAGCTAGAGATATTAGATCTATAGCTTTAGTGTGTGTGTGTGTGTGTGTGTGTGTGCTTCACACTGACCCTTTAAAAGCCACGGGACACCATTAGAGATTCATATATAGCAGTGAATTTATCTTCTCTTTCATGCCTTCATTTCTTCTGAAATGAGTACTGAAATGAAATGATTCAGATGTTCAGATGTTTTGAGTACTGACCTTAAATAAAAAAGTACCTTGTCCATAAATGTAGTTCTATTTTAATATACACATAAAAACATAAGTAGTTTAAATGTAGCAGCTTTTTCCATGTAGCATTTAAAATAGGTGCTTTCTTAAAAACTGATTGTTCTAATGAGTATTTGTAGCTTAGCTGCTCTTTTAAAGGGTTCGTTTATCCCAAAATGAAGTAAATACATCAATAAAACAGTCCATCTGACATCAGTGGCTCAAATTCAGTTTTGTGACTTGAGAATACTTTTTTTGCACAAAAATAGCATAATTTAACATACTTTTCTTCTCTCCTGAGTGACGTCTTCCAGTATTTACAATGCTAGCGTACGTCAAATACTTAAAAGTGTGTG
>JAUMHI010000074.1:9468016-9485698 GCA_032359435.1 Enteromius unitaeniatus | reverse complement strand
AGACTCATGGCTGTATTCGATCAAAAGGGTGCTTCTACTAAATACTGAGCAAAGGGTCTGAATACTTACGACCATGTAATATTTTAGTTTTTCTTTTTTAATAAATCTGCAAAAATGTTAATAATTATGTGTTCTTCTGTAAATATGGGGGTGTGTGTGTGTACATTGAGGAAAAAAAATTAACTTTTGAAAATGAACTGATTTTAGAGAATGGCTGCAATATATAATATATATAAAATTTAAGGGGGCCTGAAAACGTTCCATACTCACTGTATATAATTTTAAATAAATTAAAATAAATAAAACTACTGCCTGTAATGCCTAGGTTTGTTGATGCCTGCTGCTGCAATCCTTCTGATATGAAAGTGATTTTTGATTAAATTTACCAAGATATTTCTTTCTTCTCGTGAATTTCTCATTTCAAGCACAGTCATAAAACATGTTAGTACTTTGCAGGTTTGTGATGGATGGGTCCATCTTACATAACCCGGCTGTTTGGGATGGAGGCGGCTTTCTTTAATTGCCACATATTTCCTGCTTGCATTCCCTGGCTTTTCTTTTCTTTTTTTTTTCTTTTTTTTACTTCAACCAGAGGCTACATTTGTAAATGCCAGCCAAATACCACAGGTAGCTGTCTGCCGGCGTTCTGGCACATTCTGTGCGCTTGGCTGACGGTAATGCAGCCGCTTCATTTACATCCCAGGCTTGATTCTGCATTTCACAGACTCACCATCAGCTGTTTTCTCTGCACAGCTTCCAAAGGCCTATGATCAAAAAGAAGCAGGATGTGCAGCGACTTCTACACTGAATTGCTAATCACATCGAGCGCTCGCCTCTGTCTGAGGCTGGGGATGTGGCTTCATCCCATTCCCTCCTAGAAAGAGACTCATAGGCTTCCAGACCTGAGTCAGGGATTCACATAAGAGGGTCATCGTATCTTCTCTCATTCCAAGTCCTCTTTCATTTATGCAGTGCTTGGCATGTAGCTGTATGCACTGGATAATGTGCAACGGTACATATGTGACTACCACACGAGATGCTACACAGTTATACTGCAGTACATACGTGTGCATGGCATGTGTATGTATTTTCTTTTTCTAAGGTTTTAAACATAATGCATCTGAATTTAAACTCATTAAGTAACGCTGTGCTTTTTTTTTTTTTATCAAATCTATCTATCTATCATTTATAATACAATAAAATATTATATAACATAATATTTATTACACAATATATTAAATATATATATAAAATATATTATATAATATTTCCTTTTTAAAATTTAATATTTAATTTTATCATACATTAAATGTGAATAGGTTGTGTTTTTCAGACCCTTTAATTTTATATTTTATTTTTATATTTTTTTATATTGTATTTTATCTTATTTTGAATATTAACAACTTTTCAGGTTTTGTTCATTACTTGTTTAATAATTTTCTACTTTGAGATTAGATTTTAGTAGTTAAAATGTACATTAATTTATAAATAACTTCTGTGTTTTTTTTTTTTTTTTCCCTTTTTCTTTTCTTTCTTTTTTTTTAATTTTCCATTACTTTCAAGTGTTATTACTGTGTAATTCACTGTTGTTGTTTTTTTTATTTACATACAATTTTAAATTGATAAAATGTTATTTTTTCAATTACTTCGAAAGTAGTTTACTTTAATTGTTTTAATATTAAATTTTAAATTGTTTTAATATTAATATTACATTTTATTATATATTAAATGTTAGTAATTTGTATTTTTAGATGTTATGGCCATTTATTTCAGGTTAATGTGTATTGATTATTTTTTTATTTTTATATTTAAAAAAAATTGTTTTAATTTTAGAACTAGTTAACATTTTTTTTTTAGTATTTTATTTATTATTTGTAATTTATTTGGAAAAGAGTAAACAATAAATCTAATAAAATTTCCAGTAAAAAATGGCAGTCAAAAATGACCATCACGGCTCAAGTTTTTGCTCATAGTGCCCACCTCTAGTGCTCAGTCTCTTTTTCTGGGTTTTCTTTCTTTTTACATTTTTTTTTTAGCATAGCTGCCTCAAGTCTCAAGTCTTTGAGAATCTATCTTGCGAGTTGGTTTGCTGTGATGTGCAGGTAGCTCGTCTTTGGACAATTAGACAGCGAGGGAAAGCCGGAGAGGGACATAACTTTTTTAGAGTGTGCTGCCAGATACATTTTCTGACTGAATAAGTGTGGCAGTTTAGGGCACCACTGAGTAGCATGGAAAAATATTAGCAGAGGACAAGAAGTCGACAATAAATCCTCCTCCATTATGTTTCCGTGGCCAGCCCGGGGTATTAGATCACGTTCCATGGGCCTCTTAGGTGACAAAAAACATTTTTTAAAGCTGAAAAATTGGTGGGCAGACCTAATCCATCTTGCGACTGCTGGTAGCACACAAGAAACTGTTGTAGACGTGAAGATGGCAGTGTCTATCATCAAGTATTCATGAATTTAAGGATGTTTTTTGTGGTCTTTTGTTGTGCTTTGATTGTAGGAATTAGACTTGCGCTGCTGTCAGGATTAAAGCTTCTCAGCTGCAGACGAGAGCTAATGGAATGGAAATCTGTAGGTTGGAGTCAGAATAGGTGGTCATTGCTAAAGATGCAATTAACACCTGAACCAAATCAGTGAGTCATCACAGGTAGCATATGGTGGTACTACGGCAAAGTTTTTTTTACACATGAAAAAATAATACCTCTTGGCTCTTGTTGCTATGGAGAGTGTGCACATTATACAATGATTTAAAGGGATAGTACAACCCATAATGGACATTCTGTCGTGTTTTACTCAACTCATGTTGCTCCAAACCTATATGAGTTGTTTTATTCCTCTGATGTACACAAAAGAAGACATTTTGAAGAATTGTCGGAGTTCCTGTTCAACCAGCGATTTCCCCTGTCTGACTCAGAGATGATAGCCATGCTTGCCTGGGCAGCCGAGAGTATCGTGATAGCGGTGTCAAAACCTCCTAGTCCTGAGCCCTCGCGGCTGGATGATTGGTTCTTGGGGACGGGCCGTGGCTCACAACCACGTCCCGCTCCGGTTCCCTTCTTCCCGCAGGTGCATGAGGAGCTGACAAAGTTCGGATCCTTTTACAGTCCGAAGCCTCTCGTCTCCCCCCTCCATCCTCACCACCCATGATGGCGGGGCAGCCAAGGGCTATGTGGACATGCCACAGTGTGTAGTCTTTGTGTGTAGTCTACAGTGTGTGCCTACAGTGTAACTCTGTTGTCCTGGCTGGCTCCCTTAGCCCTGCATGCCATAGCGATCCTGCAAGTACACCAAGCCAAGGCATTGAAAGAGCTGTACAAGGGTGGCTCTGACCTGGGGTTGAAGCAGGAGCAGGGCACCATTCCTTCCCCCGGAGGAGGGCCGGGTGGAGAATCCTTTGTTCCCCTTTCTTTTCTTTTGGCACATCTCACAGAAGAATGGTTCCGACCGCTACTGCAGGGCAAGCACGTGTTGGTCTGCACAGACAGCTGTGACTCTCTGTTGTCCTGGCTGGTCTTCAGAGAGGTCCCTTTGAGCCACTGGATTCAGTTGAGCTTAGGTTCCTCTCTGCTAAGACATTGCTCTTAACTCACTTCCATCAAGAGGGTTGGGGACCTCCAAGCATTTTCGGTAAGCGAAGAGTGCCTTGTGTTCGAGCCGGCAGGTTAGGTTACGACCTTGCACAGCATTGCACAGGCGCCTGCCAAACTTTTGCAGTGCTGTTGATTGTGATGGGGTTTAGGTTGTGGCGTTTTCCATATGGACCCCAGTCTGTCGTCACAACATAACTCATAGTGACTGACAGATAGGGAACGTCTCGGTTACGTATGTAACCCTCGTTCCCTGATGGAGGGAACGGAGACGTTATGTCCCCTTGCCACAACCGTGAACCATCGCTGTGGGGCCAGGGACTGGTTCTCAGCTCCTCAGCAAAACCTGTCGAGTGGTTGCACCTGCTGCCTATTTACACCCGCTCGGCGGCGAGTGGCTCAGGATGCAAATTCTGATTGCCTTTTTCTCTTAATCAGAGCGAATCAGGGCTCCCAAGCAAGAATCCCAGTCTGTCGCCATGACATAATGTCTCCGTTCCCTCCATCAGGGAACGAGGGTTACATACGTAACCAAGGTGTTACGTTCTGTTTAGTTTCATTTCCTTGTCTTCCTGTTTTGGTTTCATTTTGAGTTTCCCTCGTGTGTGCCCATATTTGGTTTTTCTTGTGTTATGTGATTATTAGTTAATTAGTTCCCTCCTGTGTTATTAGTTCAATGTGCTTGTATACCCTGTCTGGTTAGTCTGAGTTTGTGGATCAGTGTTAATGTCACGTGTTTAATGTTACTTATCGAATGTTATGCTCCTCGTCTCCTGTCTCTCTATTATTTTCATTAAAAGATTATTATTTTGTTTTGACTCCTGCGATCTCCTTCATCCCTGCACCCACCGCAACAATGAGCTAATTTAGACACTATTCACTAATCTAGTCTGTAGAAAAAATATCTACTAATATGGGTTTGCAACGACATGCGGTTGAGTAAATGACTTATTAAAAAAAAATAATAAAATGACTTTTAGGTGCCGTGTTACTTTAAATGAATCCATTTCAACACTAAAAACAAATGGTTTATCTATTACTTATTTATTTTTGGTTTATTGAACAGACCTAAACATCTCTTTCTGTAGAGTTTGAGAAAAACAGATCCATTTCCACTATTATTAAACAATTTCTTTTTGTACTCTTCCCAGATGTTGATAAAAATCGACTATGGTTTTCCTCCTGGAGCAGCATCTGACTGGCATGAAAGTAATAATTCAGGCTCACTCGACTGTTTTAGGCATCCAAATGAGGAGAAAACTCTTCAAATGACTGAAATGGCAAATTATAATGCTGTTCACAGCCTGTAGCCAACCTGGCTGCAAACAATCTCGCCATCATTCCCATTAACTCTCCGCTAACCCAGACCCCTCAGGATCCTACCATCCTGTATTTGCATCCTTTACCCAACACTAATTGCGAATATCCTATTTCAGTCAAAATAAAGTTTGACTATTGCTGCTCCACTCCAAATTTCTGTGTGTGCCCGGGGGGCGACTTATGCTAATGCCATCGCTAAATCGACAGCATTGCCTTTGAGAGCACAAATCCTGTTTGCTTCTTCATGCTGACAGAATCTGAGTGAGATGTGCTTGTCCTCGAGGCCTTTGGCTCATTATAATCCACTTAAACAAATTCACTCATTTGGGGTATCAGAATTAGTATGAGCGTTGCTATCTTCAGTAATTAAAGCATTGTATCATCTTTTTTTTGGGCGTGAGGTTATCAGCAGTGGTGACGTTTGATGTCGAAATCACATTTCAGGTAAATAAAAATCTCTTCCCATGGCAGAGTGTTGATAACGACCGTACAGATTTCATTTAACAAATAATAAACTGAAAAACTTCACGCAACTGCATTAATTTAACTTTCAGAATGAGAGATACAAAGCCACAAAAAGATTGCTTGATTACTTTTTCATACTTAAAAATGCATTAAACAACCAATTTACACACTTTTTAATTAAAACATTTTAGAAAAAGATGACTTGACGATAAATCCTTTTTCTAAATTAAATCTAAGCAGTTAATTACAATGTAAATCTTAGTTAAAATTATGTATAAAAATAACCTTACTAGCAGATTATGTAATGAAAAAATGATATTAGTAAAAAAAAGTCCACTTTTACAACATACTTTTACTCTTTTAAAACTGACACTTTTTAATCATGCCAAAGTAAAAGTTCCCTTTCAGTTGACGAATAGGAATCTCTCTTCAAGAAGCCAAAACAACTCTGCGTGTATGCAAACACGCCAATGATTTTCATTGGCATACGCTGATTAGGATCAGCTGAACCCAATTGCAGCGCGAGTATAAGTAGGTCAGCAGATCTAGCGTTCATCAGCTTTTCGCTTCGGAGCCGAGCAGTTCATGCGAACGTTCCAGAAGCCATTCTACTCTGCGAAACGACGGAGAAAGGCTGGTGTTACGGTGTTGCAGCGACGGTGGTTCCAGTCGAGTGGCGGAGACAATTGTATTGCACTGCATTATTTCCGCATTATTTACTGAGCAACCATCTTCCCTGTTGGATTCAGCCTTTCACAAAAAAAGCAAAGCTAAAAGAGTACTCACGGGTGGTACGTCTTTTCAAAGATGCTTCCTTTGGGATGTCCTACCATCTGTGCGTTGTTGGATGTGGCCGTTACCTGGCGCCCGCGGACAGTCACGAACACTGCCTAACATGCCTGGGCATCGAGCATGCTAGAGCGGCGTTCGTGGATGGTTCATGTTCCTCTTGTGGGAAGATGACCATCTCGTAGCTGCGGACAAGGATTAATTACATGGCCGGTGGGGAAGTCCCTATTCCTCTTCCGTGTACTGGAGTTCGCACTGGCAGCGCTTCTGGCTTCAAGAAGAACTCTTCAGGTTCAGGGGTGTTTGCTTCACGACGGTGAATGCAGACAATGCCCCTGTCTTGCGTGCAGAGATTGCTACTCTTCTGATGAAAAGAGCAATAGAACCGGTCCCTCCAACCGATATGAGGACAGGGTTTTACAGCCCATACTTCATAGTGCCCAAGAAAGGTGGTGGGTTACGACCAATCCTGGATCGGCGAGTCTTGAATTGAGCTCTTCACAGGCTTCCGTTCAACGTATTTTCAAATGCATCCGTCCCCAGGATTGGTTTGCAGCAATCGACCTGAAGGATGTGTACTTTTTATGTCTAAATCCTTCCCCGACACAGTCTGTTCCTGAGATTCGCGTTCAAAGGTCAGGCATATCAGTCCTACGTCCTGCCCCTCAGGCTCTCCCTGTCACCCCGTGTGTTCACCAAGGTGGCCGAGGCAGCCCTGACTCCTCTGAAGTCGAAAGGGGTTCGTATTCTCAACTACCTCGACGACTGGCTGATACTAACACAGTCCAGAGCTCAGTTATGCGAACACAGGGACACAGGGTGTATTGCAACACCTCAGCCTGTTGGGCCTTCGGGTCAACTGGGAGAAGAGCAAACTCTGTCCGGTGCAGAGGATCTCTTTTCTCGGGATGGAATTGGACTCGGTCGCTCAGACAGCGCGCCTCACAGAGTAGCGTGCTCAGTCTCTGCTGACCTGCTTAAATACGTTCAAGAACAGGAAAGCGGTCCCACTGAAACAATTTCAGAGGCTCCTGGGGCATATGGCAGCGGCTTCAGCGGTAATCCCACTGGGGCTTCTCCATATGAGACCGCTTCAGCATTGGCTTCATGATCGAGTCCCGAGGTGGCCGTGGAAGAGTGGCTCGCTGTGGGTCCAAGTGGCTCCAGCCTATCACCTTGCTTTTTCCCTGTGGTCAGACCTAATGTTTCTTCGGGCAGGAGTGCCCTTAGAACAGGTCTCCAGGCATGCTGTGGTATTCACAGATGCCTCCACCACAGGGTGGGGCGCCACGTATAACGGGAATGCATTTTTAGGGGTTTGGACGGAACCTCATCTGCATTGGCACATCAATTGCCTTGAGTTGCTAGTAGTTTGTCTAGCCCTGGGTCTCCTCAGAGAGCACCTACAGGGCCGTCACGTTCTGGTCCATACAGACAACACATCGACCGTTGCGTACATCAACCATCAAGGTGGTCTACCCTCCCGTCGTATGTCGCAGCTCGCCCGCCACCTCCTCCTATGGAGTCAGAAGCATCTGAGGTCGCTTCGCGCCATTCACATTCCAGGTGTTTACAACCAGATGGCCGACGAGCTGTCTCAAGCCCAAGTGCTCCCTGGAGAATGGAGACTCCATCCCCTGACGGTCCAGTTGATATCATCCGTCTGACGCCAGGCCCTCGAAGTGATGTATCCTTGAGAACAGCTAGAGGGCTGGGAACCCCTGAGTGTTAACCTGAGGATCTCAGGTGGTAGAGGTAAGATATACCTTCCCCAGTTGAGGGTTTCAATCTCCTCCTATATTCCATATGCATTTTATTGTCATTATGTAGTTCTGTCTTGTCTTACTACTGAAAGGGAATGACTTCCGCACGTCCTTCATTGGACGTTCCAGTGTCCAGTTACTTATAGTGCAGTACTGGTCCATGTGCAGAGTCTACCTTCCTACAGACCAAATACAGGGGGTTGGTGACTCTCACATGGGGCTGGAAGGAACAGTGTCTATGGCACTTTGGTAGGGATCCCTATTCGTCAGTCTACGGCGTGGCGTCGAAGTGACCGACTGAAAGGGAACGTCTCGGTTACGTATTGTAACGTCACATCCAGTCGCCATAGGGGCTGTACCGCCGCCAGGGGGCCGTAACACCGGCTCGGCTCTTCAGCGAAGACCTAAAAAACACTAGATCTGCTGACCTACTTATGCTCCCGCTGCGATTGGGATCAGCTGATCCTAATCAGCGTATGCCAATGAAAATCATTGGCGTGTTTGCATACACAAAGAGTTGTTTTGGCATCTCGAAGCAAGATTCCTATTCGTCGGTCACCGACGTAACGTCTCCGTTCTTCAGGGAACGAGGGTTACAATACATAACCGAGACATTTTCTTTTAACGTACAACATTTTATTTATATTTTGTCATGGTTTAAAGCTGTGTTTACGAACACGTTTATTACTTATTACTTTAAATGTATTGTTATTCTTATTAACACTTAATATATTTTAACTGTAGTGCTATCAAATGATTAATCTAAAAAAAAATCTGTTATGTTTACATATGAAGTATATTTATTTATAATTTAAATTATATAAATATTAGTGCTGTCAAATGATTAATCGTGATTAATCATATTCAGAATAAAAGTTTTGTTAGCATAATATATATGTGTGTGTGTACTGTGTATTTTTATTATGTATATATAAACACACACATGCATGTATATATTTAAGAAAAATATATTATGTTTATATATTAAATATATTTATACATGATATAATTTATATGAATGTAAATGTATACATGCAAATACATGTAAATATTTTCAAAATATATGCTGTATGTGTGTGTCTTTTATAGATACAAGATAAATATACACAAAACACACACATATATTATGTAAACAAAAACTTTTATTTTGAATGCGATTAAATTTGTTGAACAACCACAGCTGCTTTTTTTACCGTAAATTTTATGGATTTTTCTTTTGCAGTGTACAAATCACTTTAAATATGTGTGTAAGTCCTCCCTTAAGTAGGCCGTAAAGGAAAAGCACAGTTAATTGCATTTAAATGTAAACTAGTATATTTTCATTTAACATGCAGTTAAGTGTCTGGAAGTTTTGTTAGCATTATATTCAATTCTTTGTAAAGGTCCGCTAAAGTGTACATCTTTTTCATAAGAGACAACTAAACATTTACCGAAACATTTACCAATATTGATTTAATATTGAGAGAGATAATGTTAGAGAAATAATAATGTGTGTAAAAAAAAATTCTAGAGTTGACTGGGGGCAGTTATTAATTGCATCCAATAAGTAAGATATAAGTGATCTAATAATTTAAAACATCTTTTCTTGTTTTCAGGAGTGGATGGATAATTTAAAAAAAGATGTGCTTTCGAAGATATGTGGTGGTGGTGCTGATGTAGAGAAATCAAATCTAGCATTTAGTGGCAGAATTTTGCATTAATTCCAATTTGTGGTAGTCTGATAATGCAGGGGAAAAAATGTTAATATGATTACAAACTATGCGGCTTGGTATATTGGGATTTTGCAAGAAAAAGAGAACAAGGTCAGCATAGAAGCAGATTTTGTGATTCATTTTGTGGATGTTGATGACTGTGATATTGTTTAATGAAAAGTGGACCTCATTGCTTGGCTTTTTGCTGTAATTTGAATGTCGGAGGTGTTTGTGTAATAACTGATTCCCTGGGGTGAGCATAGTTTGCTGTACTACATTGACTCAGGTAGTGATGTTCTTTTTGCAGATATTGGTGATATTTAATAAGCAGCGCGTGTTATTGAATGAGTGTCATCCCTTGATAACCTGTTTGGTCTGGATCAATATGATATGAAATGGCTTATTCTAATTGTGTAGCTTGCTTTGTGGATTATTTCAAGTTTGTGTTGATAAAGGGGAGAGATATAAACTTGAGATTGTGAGAAAAAAGTTCAAACTGAAGATATAAATTCACAAATCTGACATTCTTCTCTGAACTCAGAGTTTTTATCTAACAGTTCTTTATTTCTTTTCCCTGAATTTTGAGTTTGCATTTCAGACTTTTTTCTCTGAATCTCTTGAGTTTATATCGTGCAATTCTGAGTTTACATTTTTGTAATTCTGACTCCAAGGTAATAGTGATTCTCTGAATTTTGACATTTTGTCGTGATTGCAAGTTTATGTCTCACAATTTGGAGTTTATATCTCAATCCTTTTGTAAGGAAAAGTTTTCTCCGAATTGAGTGGAGATTATTAGAAATTGCAAGTTATAGCGTCAGAATTGCGAGATGTAAATATTTGTATATAAACTCAGTTTATATTCAGTAAAAAAATGACAGAATTGTGAGATAAAAGTTGTGAGATTAAGTTTTTTTTGTATCCAGTAGTGAAAACAAGCTTCCATATAAAGGGATTATACAATACAATTCAGTTTCATCTTTTAAAAAATAATTTTCCAAACGTGGGTTTTCGCAATGATGCCACAGATCAGGGGTCCTGGAGGGCTTGCCTCAACACAGAGTTTGCCTGGAAGTTTCTAGCATGCCTAGTAAAACCTTAATTAGCTGGTTCAGATGTGTTTAAGAAGGGTTGGAGCTAAACTCCCTTCATCAAGAGCCCTTCATTTAACATTTGCAAAAAGAACAGTTTTTTCTTAGTGTGAAGAAAATTTGAAGAACCCATTTTTAAAGAGCTTTTTCTGGAACAAAAAGGTTCCATGGAAGTTAAAGATTGATCATGGAACGACTGATGTCACAACAGAACTTTCTTTTTTTTTTAGAATATGTACATAAAGAGTTCATTTTCTAATTATTTTCCACATTAGAACAGTACATTGTCTTTATAACTCTTATCAAGCACTGTCTGCACTAACTTGAAATAACCATACACCCATCCTGCAACAGAAACAAAAGCTTCAGATCATGAAGACATGACGTCTCTGAGAGAAACGGAGCGTGAACAAATGCACCACAAGTCTGGTGTTATAACATTATCAACGGTGGAGGCAAACATGCTTCTCCGCAGACTGAACATTCAGTTCTCTGCCATTTCTTAGTTTCATCTTATCTTTCACTTCCGTTTACTTCAGATGCGTTTTGCCTAAGCCAACAGCGTTTATGAGCTGGAAGGGCCGCGATATCTCCTCGAGCGGAACATTAGCAGATATATTTGTCCCATCTCCAGACACCACCGTTCTGTCAAGTGCGGTTTTGCAGGTCTCAACGCAGATGATTTAAAGATGGCTGCAATACGTCAACAACACCTTCACTGTTCATCCAGGCCAGAGTCCTTTGAAGGATTCTTCATGCGTACGGCAGGTGTGTTCTTGGTTTACGCGCTCGGGGTGTGAGACGCAGGTACTAGCGAAAGCATGATTCCTCACTTCGGCGAAGACAGCAGTCTCCGGAGAGCAGAGGTGTGAGGCTGAAAATGGCAGTTCTCACATGCTGCGTGTTTGAGCGCCGCCCGAGCTGGAGTGAGAATTGCATCGCAAACTCCTGAGAATCGGCAGAAATAGTTGTTGGGGGTTTCTTGTGGATTCAGTCACAGCAGGAGTGTAATTTTTAGAATGAAAGGCGGTGGGATGACAATGCGTGCGAGAATGATCTACCTCGCCTGGACGATATCTGCAGCTTCGCTCAGTCGAGGCTTATCTAAATCCACTGCTTGGGCTTCTGTACAATGGCCTACAGATAAGGTGTCATCGTATCAATTTTAAACTCAGTATTAAGGAGCTAAAGTGAGTCGGATGTCATTTCGTTCATACACTTGAATTATAGAACATCTCATAGTGAAACTTTTGGTCTGTCTGCAAGTTCTTTTTTTAAATAATAAAATTGTGTGTGTGTGTGTGTATGTATATGTATATGTATATGTATATGTATATATATATTTATATATATATATTTATATATATATTTATATTTATATTTAAATAGGTTAAATAAGTTAAAAGAAAATACTTTTTTTAAGTTAAGTGAATAATTAAAGTCAAGCCTTAAATGAACTTGTTTCTAGGCCTCTCTGTGTATTATGTATGGTGGGAGTGGCCACTGGCTTTTGGCAATGAATATTTAATGACTAGCCTCAGGCATTGAGTAAAGGCTTAAATGGACTCTAAATAGCTGTTGGTGGTCATTAGTATAGGTCATAATACTGTTTACAGGTCTTTTTAGTTTAATTTATTCTGTTTAATGTTAAATTATAATGTTCTGTTTCTTCATTTTGTTCATTTCTAACTCTGAATCTTTACGGATTAAATGTTTAGTATTTCAAAACAAGCCATGGAATTAAAGTAAACAATGCTATAGACTTGCCACAAAACCCCAGCAAAACCATGAATGTGTTGAGGGTAAATAGTAGGAAGATATTTAAATTATTTAATAATAGAAAAGTGGGTTTTTTTTTATTCCATATTGCATTTGAGTCCATATTGCATTAAATTTATTTAAAAAGTACTCCAAACATTTTTCTAAATTAACTTAACAAATAATAATTTTGCCATTGCACACAGAACTGAACTATTTTAACAGCCGGCCGCAGACTTTCTTTATGCACAGATTAATGTCTGCCTATTAGACAGCCTCTTATCGTTTTATTTTGGTATTGCATCACTTATAGCTCTAACTTTTAAATGACGTTTAGGAAGATGTATGTAACTGCAATCATTAGCTTTGATTAGCTCGTAAAGCCTTGTCTCTTGTCAAAAGGCTCAACTTGACCACAGACTTTGATGAACACTGCTGGCAGCAGCGTCGTCTGTGATCGTACCATTCATATCAGTGACAGTGTAATCTCGGATCTCCCTGCTCCCAAAGTTATAAATCTTGTATCTCCGATAAAACATGATTTTGGGGAAAGGTTGTGTTAATGTTGGTACTCAACAGTATATGATAGCAATATAAGGTATAATACCAACATTCACTATTCAATGTTTAACAACTCAAAAAATATGCAGGTTTTTTTATTTCCTGAAAAATTACGGTTTTGGAGATGCTAGGATTCCACCCAACAGCGACGATATCCATCTTCATGATGTTCTTTCTAACTCTGAATCTCTACTGATTAAATGTTCAGTATTTTAAAGTGCACTTTTAAGTTAAAGGTAAAAAAAAGACGGTCTGAAGTGTATTATCCACTATCTGTACATTATGGGACAGTGGGAGTGGCCATTGGCTTTTACTCATGAATATGTAATTAGCCACACCAGGCAAGTAATCGGAGGTTAAAAAGGCTATAAATAGTTGTTGTTGTTAATAAATAAAGTCAGGATTGTGTTTTACATCTTTGAATGTCATCTGTCAGTGTTGGTTTCTGAATGAAACACCTACTTTACTACAGCCAATCAATTTGCAGTAGAAAAAACAAGCCACGTCCTCTTTCCTCATTCAATAATCTGTTTTCATCAGAAGTGCTTTACAGAAATGCAATCGGTCAAATTGCCAGTTCACTCTGACTTTAAGTTGAAGAATCAATATCATTTAAACAAAACAAAAGCAAACTAATATTAAGAAACAAACAAACAAAATGAATAAAATAGTACAAAAACATAAAATTACTAAAACTTAAAAATGATTCAAATCAGAATATTAAACAATACTAATATAACACTGAAAAGTCCTATATCTGCGGAAAATAGGGAGGAAATTATAAATGTAAAGTAAAATAAGTACTCATAAGTCGCAGCAAGGCATCATGCACTAACTGCTACAATGGCTGTGACCTGTTATTAATGCTTTTGAATGTCACGTTGTTACAAAGTTCAGTGATCATGATGTCGTTTTCCATTGCCAGACCGGAGGAAGAGGATGATGACATCTGTCTGTCAAACAAATAACTCTGACATTTGCACAACTTCCTCTAGGTGCCCCAGATCAAACAGCGGTAGCCGTGCATGAAGCCAACCTGAGAGACATCAGGGCTGCTAAATAAATATCACCTCAGTAGAAAAAAGCTGCTCGGTGGCATGAACCTAATGCATATTTACATACAGCTTAGCAGCCAGATCTGATGTAATTTAATTAAATCCTGTTAAAAATGAAGCAGTAATGCCTCTCGCAGGTCAACAGTGCTACAGGAAGTATTCTAACAGGATGCTACATGCTAACGCCATTATGTTTTAAAGCACACAGTGGTTTCAAAATGCAAGTTTGGTGTACGACATTGTAAAATTGATGTTATAGCACAAAATGGGAAAGTTTCCACAGCCACAGATCTTATTTTTCCCTCAGGAACTTCCTGAGGGAACGCATGCTAATTCTCTTCTCTTTTAGCTGAGCTACTTTGTTAGCGACTTGTAGCTCTGCAGTGTTTTATGAGCCGAATACATACTGTAATTATGGCATGTGTGCACTTTTGTATGTGTTGAAAAAGGCCAAGGAGGGTGAGTGATAGTGAATGATTAAGAATGATCACTTCTCAGCAATTTGTGTCCACTTCTTTTCAGCGAGGGTTTTAAATAAAGGTCTTCGGAGAGGTTAATTAGTATTGTCTGAATGGAATCTATCAGCAGCGAGGGCTTTTCTCGATTTGACAGCTCCATTATGGAGGCAAACAAAGATGACTGTGTGCTTTGTTTCATAAAGATTAAAAAGATAGCGACAGGTAAACAAAATTCTTTCATTTTCAGGTACGAGGCTTAAAAATTGGACATCATTCACTTTTGTTGGTCGTAGAGTGTGTGTTTTTGTAGCTTTCCATGCTACTCATTAGTAGTAGTGAAATAGTAAAATGATTAATTATGATTGGATGAAAAACAAAGAAACTATCTAATGTTTTAAATGATCTAAGAAAATGCTTAATAGAAATAAAAAAATAAGCTAAATTGTAATTACATTACCATTAAAATAACATATAACATAAAACCAAAGGCTAATTACAAATATAAATAAATAGGCCTGGTATATTTGAAACCTTGAGTATTTGGCTGCTGAATAAAACAAATAATTAAAACGGAAATACTGAAATGGCTCAAAATTAAATAGAAAAAAGAAAAAATATAAATGACAGAAGCACACAAAGAAATTAGCTACTAAAACTAAAATTAGGGGGAATCTGAAAATATAGAAATAAAATACATTTTTTTGAAACAGCAAAATTCAGTTTGATGTTTATGTATAAAATAAAATAAAACGGTTTGTATATTTTTTTATCTTTTTTTTTTATTATACTACACAATATATTCATTAATTTCATGTCATACTTTGCTTAAAATCTTATGTATAATGCATTATAAAAAGTAGTTTTCATCCATTAATTATGCCTCGTAATGCATATTATAATGTATTTTACAATCTCATGAATAATTAACCACAGTAGATTATAATCCTTTCAATTCTTTCTTACACTATACATTTTAAATTTGGATATAATTATTAATGACAAGATAATAATGTTTTACAATGCATATTGTACAATACGTATAATGCATTATAAAGTGCTATTAAAAGCAAAGACTGATACTAAATGTTATACTTGCCTATGTGAATAGTTTACAGTTGTTCAGTAAAATGTATTATGGTTTATGGGGATGCATGGTCTTGTACTTGAACCTTTAAGTACGGTTTTATTTAAAAATGGTGTAATATAATAGTGGCTCATCTCAAAAAGGCTGAAAAGCTTTAATGAAGACTGAAATCCTGATGAAAATACCAAGGTCACTGAGAAAGTGGACGATCACTGTTGAAACAAAACCAGTAAAAAACTCTTTCCTCAATTAAGACTGAGAGTAATGTCTGTATGTAGTTTATTCAACTTGAGCAGCAGTGCACTTTGTAGTACAAAAGTACAAAACACATTCTACATCCCTTGAGAAATCTTGAAAATCCCAAAGACTTTCTTCCGCTGCCTCACACACATTCCACAAGATGCCTGAGACGTCTGGAAATGACAGTAGCGCTCAAAATGAATGTATGATCCCTCGTACTCATCGCAGGCCTGGAAAAGCACAAGCACAGACAGTAAAATGATCCTCCATCTGCACACCCGTCAGTTCTAGCTGATGCTGCAATCATGTGCTGCAATTGCTTCAAATCATCTTTGCGTTCTTCAACTTCTGAAACTTTCTCATAAATGTAGAACAGATGAGTCAGATATTGTAGACGCTTGAGGTTTTCCTTCTCTATGTTATGTATTGGCTATGCGTGTAATATAATAGGTAAAATGTATAAATATTGAATGCAAAAGAATGAGTGTGTGTGTGTGTTCTCTCTCAGTTTAGTATTGTATGTATACAATAAATAAAACAATTTGTATAAAAAGTGATCTAATTCTATTTAATAGATAATAGTATCTAAACATTTAGCATTGGTTATGCTATACGATGCATTACAATTTTAGGAAACACTTTATTCAAAGCCTTTATGTATAATGCATTATAAAAGTAGTCATGTAATGCATATTACAATTTTACAATGTCATGAATAATTATAACCACAGTACATTAAAATATATCGATTCAATCTTACACTTTCACATTTGGATATAATTATTTATGATAAGATAATAATGTTCAATGCATATTGTAAAAAAAATACATTATTCATTATTCCCTATAATAATTTATCAGAATGAATACATTTTATTTTAGGAAATTCTGTACAAAAAAATTATTAGGGCAGTTTTGAATTAATATTTGAATTAATTATTGATTTAATTTTATGTTAGAAATTACAAACGGCAAAATTTCCCACCTTTCTTTTGAAGCAAAGGTAATCCAAAGAGCTACGGTTCTTAACTCCATATCATTTACAATGTAAATTGCACACTATTATGCACTTCTGGATTGCGTTGTATGAGGAAATATTATTGCAGTGCTGATGAAGGATAATTTCTTTCTCCCCATCAGCAATATTATATTATTTTATGGAAAGTGTCGCATTTGATTTCCCTTATGGCCGATCTAAAAAGTCTTAGTTTTTAGTCTCCTGTGCATCTCTTTTGTGGCTCTGTAATATTTTATTAAACTGGAAACATGAGCGTGAAATTAAGTTCTACAGGCATCATTTCTGAGTCTAACCTTTGCCGTGCAGCAAAATTCAAAACACTGCAGGCTGAAAAGAGGCATCTGAAGAGACAGAGAGGCACTGTCTTTCTTGAGCTCCTTAAAGTTTCTGTCATTCGCTGAATGAAATGTTCCAGAGCAAACCTTCAGGGCAGAGTTTAAACGGTTTTAAAAAGTGTTTTAAAAGTTATCTCGCCTTTCTCTGATGAACAGAAAAACACAGGAATTTCATGTGCTCCCTGTAATCGCTCGAGCCCAAGATGGCATTTAAGCTTCAACATTTGCATGTGAAAGCTTGTCATTACATGCGAAATGTTGTGAAACCATACAAAAAGCACATATGAATTAATCTGACATCTTTCGACAGCGTCCGTAACCGCATTTGTGGAAGTGAACAAAAACGGGTTTACAGTCATGCGCTTACAATGGATCTCTGTGAGGAACGACTTTCTGAGGAAAAAAACTCGTGCTTGGGGTTTGTGACTGCCTTTACATGAATTGTGAAGTTAAAAACAGTCATGT
>JAUMHI010000074.1:9447533-9464093 GCA_032359435.1 Enteromius unitaeniatus | reverse complement strand
ATTCTGACTTTATATCTCGCAATTCTGACTTTATATCTCGCAATTCTGATTTTATATCTCGCAATTCTGACTTTATAGCTCGCAATTCTGACTTTATATCTTGCAATTCTGACTTTATAGCTCGCAATTCTGACTTTATAGCTCGCAATTCTGATTTTATATCTTGCAATTCTGACTTTATATCTCGCAATTCTGACTTTATATCTCGCAATTCTGACTGTATAACCCGCAATTCTGACTGTATAACCCGCAATTCTGACTGTATAACCCGCAATTCTGACTTTATATCTCGCAATTCTGACCGTATAACCCGCAATTCTGACTTCCTATCTCACAATTCTGACTTTATATCTCGCAATTCTGACTTTCTATCTCACAATTCTGACTTTCTATCTCACAATTCTGACTTTCTATCTCACAATTCTGACTTCATAACTCGCAATTGTGACTTTAGATCTCACAATTCTGAGAAAAAAAAGTCAGATTTGTGAGATAAAAAAGTTACAACCTTATAACCTTTTTTTAGTTTTTATTTAGTGGCTTTAACAGGCTTCCATAGGTTGGACTGGGTAGAGAGTTGCATTAAGAATTTCAACTAATGCCTACGTAGTCTGTCAAAATCCTTTGCAAATAAGCAAGATTTTTCCCTCCTGTGATATGTCTGCTTTGGTGCATTGAAAAAAAAGGGTTATAAAAGAAAATTACATATTGCATCTAACTGATTTATGGTACATAGCTTTTTCTGAGCTTGCTGACCAGCATTGCAATACACAAAACATCAGTGAGACTGAATTACATGCTTTGACAGAGATGGAAGGGAAATCGCCGTCTCAACAGAAGAAAGGTCAAGTAACATGAAAAAAAAAATCAGGCCAGGACATGTCTGAAAAACTTCCCCATCAAAGTCGAGCTGAGCTTATGTTTCGTTGTCCATTATTCAGAGATTTTACACGGAAATTAATAGTCAAGGAAACAGGAAGGTTGGGATCTTGAAGAAGATACAAAAAGTGTTCGATTGTGGCCTCAAAGAACCCACCATTTCAGAACTAAAAATCTGTATTCACACTCACACTGCTTTGGAGTTCTTTGCTTATTGCCGTTAACCCATAATTCACTTCATTTTACATCACGTAGGTCGCACAGTAATGGCTCACATTCCCATTTTCCCTCCCACACAAGCCCGCAATAATATAGAGCATTACCGTTAGCACACGTCCAGTGGAAACCACAATTACAGAGAAGCTTATCAATAAAGAAAGAGAGTAGAGGGAAAAAGAATGGGCCTTGATACAGAGACATAATTACAAGCACAGGTCCAGTAATGGACTCGCCGTGCTGTCCCAGAAGAACATCATAACCAACCACACATCCTGGTCACCGTGATTGATTTATTATTGCAGTGTGTCTTGCTCATGTAGACACGGACATGCCACGTTAATTATGTTGTAATTATGGAAATACAATTAAAGGAAGAGACACATGTGAGCGATTAACATCATTCCTCCAGGCTCATCAAGTGTGTTTATCCCCCTGTGTGTGTGCGCGTGCTGAGTGTCTGAATGTAGTGTACGTGCTTGATTAGGATTTTAACAAGATCAGGCTATTTTCTAAGAAATAAAATACATAAAGGCCCTCATATTTACTGTGATAAAATGTATTTTATTTATTTATTTTTTATTAATTTATAAATATATATATATATAAATAAATAGAGTGTATGCTAATAAATAATTTGTATGTTTTAAAATATTTTCTGTTAATGAGTTTATGCTAATTAAAAACTAACTAGTGCTGTCAAACAATTAATTGCATCCAAAATATAAGTTTTTATTTACATAATATGTTTGTGTATTGTGTATATTTATTATGTATATATATATATATATATAAACACACACATGCAGCATATATTTTGAAAATATTTACATGTATTTACATGTCTATATTTATAATAATATTTTTATATATTTAATACATAAACGTTACATATTTTGCAAGTGAGTATATTTATTTATACATAATTAATATACACAGTGCACATGCATGTATTATATAAGCCAAAATGTTTATTTTGGATGCTATTAATTGCAATTAATCATTTGACAAGGAGGCTTGTCATTTCAGAATGATTTTATTGTATTTTTTATATATTTTATTTAGAGATTCTGCATGGGCTTTGTAAATAGAGAGGCATTTAAAATAATAAACATAAAATTTAGTTTTATAATATTTAAAGTACTCTAAGGCACATTAAAACAGGGGTTTTCAAACTGGGGACAACAAAATATATGAAAATATAAAAAGAATAATTTGCATTGAAATCTTGAAACTGCTGGCTGTATTTTCCTCACTAGCTTTGTTGTAAGTCCATTGTTTAACTGCTGAATGTTTGTACAGCCTTTGTGCTTCATATAAAAAAATAACGTCAAATACCTGATAAATAATCAAGTATTGTGTAGACACAGTTTGACACTACTTTATCCTTCAGAGCAACTAATTACACAAAAAAGAACATTTGTACTTGTGTTAAAAAATGCTTCTGTGTTTTCCCCCCCTCAAAGGCCAGACATAAAAGTGAACTCAGCGTCATTATGGAAAATTCATAATGTATTCAATGCAAATCAGCCTTTGACACGATCTACACTTTCTTGCATTTGAAATGCGCCCCTTATCACGAGTTAGAAACCAAACTGTCTCCAGAACAGTAATAACCGGCAGTTAATTATTCTCTTGAATAAACAAGCAGTAACCAGATGCTATTAATTTTCGTCTTTCTGCCTGATTGGCATGCAGTGGAGCCACGCAGCGTGGCAAAGTGACCCTCTCCATCATTTGAAATCCCACTACATCATTACCGTAGCATTTAGGAGGCCGTTCTCAATAGCACGGCAATGCAATCTCTATGTAAATGGTGCATAAGCAACAATAATCATGAAAAATGACAGCAATATACAATTTGCTGCTCCAGATAAAATAGCAGTTTTATGGAAAGGGAAAACAAACACTCGTTTTTCCTTTGGGAACAACCACGCGCCCATTCATGTTTGGTTTGCCGTTATGAGTTATTTAAAACGGTACAATCTGTCTCTCTGAGATGTCTCATCAGTCTGAGTGATCTTGTTACATGATTGACTTTCTCCTGCTGTTTATGTGTTGTACTGTATCCAGACAGACTAGTTTAGTGCTTGTTTATTAGAAAACAGTGTTGTGCTGTTTGAGTTCCTTTTGGGGAAACCTTCAAATATTTGCGACTAGACATTTAGCAGGCACGTTTTATCCAAAACAGCAGAGTATTAGGAGTCCTAGTCATCCTTTGGATAGTCTGTTTTTGTTCTCTTCATGTCTGAATTGAATGGAATTTCAAAAATGAAATTTATGAATTTGCAATTGATTTGAGAGAATTTGCGGCATTTTATTTTTCATTTAATGACGTAAAATTTTACAGTCCTGTCATCATGAAATCTGCATGCAGTGAATGTTTGAATGTTTACAACGGGTCCTGAACCTCAGAGGTATCATTTAGCCAAAATGTAAAATCTGTCATTGTCGTTCCAAACCTGTATGACTTTTTGGTAATACTTTAGTAAGTGACTTTTTCCTCAATAAATTCTTGATTTGCTGCTTATTAATATAGTTAGTCAGGTAGTTGTTAAGTTTAGGTATCGGGTAGGATTAGAAATGTAGAGTAAGGCATTATCTGTCCTTTATAAGCAGCATGCAGGCGTTTATTCATCGCAAAGACTTATTTACTATTGTGATAATTCCCTGTTTGATTCTCTGGTGTGATTTTTGAATTGTTTATTCGGACTTTGATTCTCGCTGCCTGCGAGTTACTACGAGTCACTGCCTTCTCATTGATATTACTGTCTGCCTGTTTACTGACCTCCGCCTGTTTGACTACTCTCTTAATAAAAGCCTGCAAATGGATTCCGACGACTCTGGTGCTTCATCACACCAAGAAGCAACTAATACAGTATGTGTAATGCGTAAAATAAAACGACTTGTTTTGTCACTGTCAAATTCTGATGAATGTTTTTGGCAATATTTGACCAGTGTTTTGTTTTTGTGATTTGAAATATAGCTCGAAAAATGCACATATAAATATTAGATGAAACTGATTAGAGGATTTTATTTAAGTTATGTCGGAGCAATATTTGTTTTTGAATGGTGGTTTTAACGTTTACCGAATCCTCTTGATTTTAACACACACTGATACTTTGCCCTTCAAAGTAGCTGATTTTGTGTTACAAAAATAAATTAAGAAATACAGGTTTAAAATGATTTGATGAGTTTTCATTTTGACTGAACTATCCCTTTGAAGGTTTACGTTAAATTTCTGTGGCACTTTAGTCTGCCATTGGACAGAGTGACGGATAGCTCCGCCCCAGACTCACACGTATTTGGTTGAACTACTGTTGCTATGTCAGGCAGACCAGGAGGCTCAAACATACCCAGCAATGTTTTGTAAACATGACAAAGTCACTTTTTTTTTAAGGGAAACAATAAACATTTAAATGGCTTATTTAGTTGTTCCAGCATAGATTTTTTTATCTTTAACAGTTTTACTTTTAAATCAAGCTCAAAGTTTGGAGCTCTCTAAACTAACACAGCAGAACCCAGTTGACCTCAGACGAACCCAAAGATTCAGTAAGAGACTGTCTTAACAGTAAAAAAGTAGCATTTCAAACAGAAACGCACTCCAGGTTCCAGTCTCCTTCATATGCCGTCTCTCCCACTGCGCTACTGCGCCTGAAGCAATGCGCTACTGTTCCCATTATGCTCACTAGGCTGTCCCAAGATGATCAAAAGTACATAGCAGGATGTCTCTCTCTCCTCTTTGCTGAGCTTGCTATTGTGAAATGCCTGTCTTATAATCAGTTATCCACACCTGCCGTATCACCGCAGGTAACAGAGGCAGGAGTCTGTTATTCAAAATCCCCCCAACAGATTCAGAGTAGACGTCTTTTCCCTCGCGTTAAAGATGCTTAATGAGCCCATAACAACAGTAGGAACCTGAGATATAATGTCGATTCTCTCTGCATGTCAGCTTCTGTGGTGGAAATCTTCACACAGGATGCAAAGTCACTGACCTCATTGCCTCGGATAAGCCGTCACGGATTAAGTAGGAATTTACATATAGTGAGATGAAATTCAGTCCTACCCTGAACCACCTCAGTTGAACCTTTCATTCTCTGTGAAAATTGCTAACAGCCGTTTAGGGAGGATGTCGCTGAATTAATGAATTTTGGAGTCGGGTGATCTCATTAGTTTAGATTAATCTCTTCAACTTCTCATTCTTTTTCACCTTTGAAGATTCAGAGAAGTTTTATTCATTCATCTGCACCTGTTTTTCCTATTGAAGTGCCAACTGGTGCCATCTGCCTAACCTAATGAACGTTTTTAAAGAGACAGTTCACCCCAAAATTACAATTCTGTTATCCTTTACTCACTCTCATGTTCTTCCAGGTCTTCTGAAACTTGTAGCTTGTTGTGAGGGACGGACCAAATCTTTCAAAAGTCATTTTTTGATCCAGTTCACAAGATCGTCTAATTGATTCATTCATTGACCCAGCTGATCCAGTTCTTCAAATTACTCAGTTTGACTCACTGAATCAGTCTCACTGATTCAATTGTAGCTCTTAAACGGCTCTCAAGGGAAGCTGGATTGTGTTTGACTACTTCTGTGATGCTTTTATGATTAATTTTGTCTTCAGAGTTTCTCCTTTTGTGTTTCGTAAAACAAATAAAGTCAAACAGGTATGGAAAGACACAAGGGTGAGCAAATGATGACAGATTTTTCATTTCTGCTTTTCATTCCATCCACAGAGGGCAGCGAAGTGCCAATTGAGATCGTCCAGCAGCACTCAGATTTCAGACAATTGGTTCGTAAGCCGTTTTGCTCGGATGTTCTTCCAAATCTCAAATCTGCTGTTTCTTTTTGACAGTTTATTCCATTACTGTGGAAATGCACCGCCAGAAAGAAGTGCCAGAGCTATGCAGGCTTCAAAAGATGGGGCAAAGTCTCAAATCTCTGTCTAAAAAGTTGCTCAGCTTGAATTATGATCACAAACCTTTTTCTTGTGCTGTTATTTTTTATCTTATCTAAGAGTTCAGTTTTTCATTTCGCACTTACTGTTGACAATAGAAATAACTGTGGAGAAAGGAGTCAGAACACAACACAGGCCAGATTCAAACCTAGATTTCTGAGTTGAGCACCAAAACGCTAAGCCACAGCTCCAGCATTGGTTTTCACTTCTAAAAGCAGAGTGCATCTTTCATGTATTACTATACATGAAACTACTATGCTTTTATATTGTTGCTGGCTGCAGAGCCGAAAGATTTTAAACATGAAATTATTTGCATCATGCTTTGGAACATTTTAACTGTCAAGCATTCTGACCTTGTCTGTTGGACTCATATGAATCAATAGTATTGATTGACCGACAGATTGCACACTTCAGTGTAACAAATTTAAGATCTCAAAATTGCAGCCCTTATCTGGGGAGCTTAAAGTAAAAGAGTTTCATGTTATGTTCTTTTGAATGATTTATTGTTATTGATTTGTGAAGTCAAGGCTTGACATAATGAGATTATGTGTCAATACAGGTGTTTTTTGTCATTCATCTTGTGCAGCATATAAAGCCTTGTAGGAAGCACTGTGGATCTGAGAAACAGTAGTGTGCCAAGATCATTGCATATTAACCGCTTAATTAATAGTCAATGACCTCAGCACCCTGTAATATCATGCAGTTAATTTAATCTATATCTTAGGGGCCTGAATCCACTTAAAATCAAGTTCTAATGGTAAGTTTATGAAACTGCAGAGTTCTGCATATTTGAGAAATGTGCACGATGCCTTGAAATCAGATGCAGTAAAAACCTCCTATTAGCATATTTCCAAAATTTGCTCGTCTGTTTATCGGGATTAGAGTTATGCTGCATTCATGCCATCAGCTGTGGACAACATGTGACATTTTACTAATAGCTTTCCATATTGTCGAACTCAAAGGAAGAGCCTAAGTAGCGCCAAAATTAACCTGACAGCATCCACGTGGTTCATTTGTCACAGGTCCAAGTCGTAACTCGCAGAACGCTCTAAGTTCAACATTCTGAATTCAGGAGCACGTGAGGGCTTTGGCATTGAAATAGTTTCCTTAGAAACACAGAATTTAGATAAAGTAGTAAGACATGTGTTGTCATCGCGTAATAATGACATGAAGTGAAGGCAGCTTTACTTAGAGTAATCCACTACAATTACCAGTTACTTTTACTTTTACTCCATAATTTTTGCTTGATTACATCACATGATTACTGCATTCAAAAAAAAGTAATCAGATTACTAATTACTTTACTTTCAAGTTACTTTCAAATTTACATTACTTTAAAAGTTATCAAACATCAAAACATACACTACAAAATAACACTCAAAGTAAATTTAATAGTGACTGAAAAAAGTATCAGCAACTTGGATTTTTCCTGACAACAGCGAAAAGAACTTGTTTAGTCATTTTGGATAGTACAGATAAGAGTAAAAGTCTACTTTTCTTTGTATACATGCAATATCAGCAATTGTAAAATAAAGAAAACAAGGTTTTGCTTTCTGTAGTCTTAGCCTCCGCAAATATCTTTTGAAATGCGTGACTAAACTCATTGAATACTTGACATACAGAAATGAGAATTATATCTAAAGCTTTATATTTTAAAGCTATATTTTTAAATGAAAAACCTAAGGGACGTATAGTCTTTCCTGTCTGAGCTCATCTATAATGTGGTCACACCCTTGCGCATCACCCTTTATGCAATAATCAGTCTATTTAAAATATATTAAATCCATTAAGGCTACTTTTTGTCTATAGAAGACGATGCGCTCAGAGGAATAAGCTTTGTATTTACCTCAGAAGAAGAAAGCTACTTATTCTAGAGGGGGATCTCATTCTGATTTGGGTTATATTAGTGCTATTGTGAAATAAACTTGCATATTTACTAGTTGAACATTTCTCAAAGTATAATACCAGACTAAAATGTAAAATCGAGTGCAACATTTTTAAATATAATCGGCAACCTTTTATTGTACAGTATCTAAAAGTTGCGCAGCTAATTTGCATTTTAGCTTGCATTCTCTGGTGATTTATTAAAGGTCATGCTGACGCGCAAAACATGATTTTAAAGTGCATTTGACTTTATTTTAACACTGCATTTGTCAATTAGTAACTCTAAGTAACTCTAATCAAATTGCATACATTTAAAATCTAATCTATTACATAATGCGTCGGGAAAATTAATTAGCATACAGTAATGTTACTGTGTAACACATTGGAGAAATGGATGAAAAGCTGCTAAACAGGCATTTGTCAGCACACACACTTAAAGCGGGTCCCTTGAGCGGCTGTTCCGCCTCAGTGATGTTAGTTGTGGGGGACCGTAGGGCTGAGGAGAGGTCTGAGAATGGGGTCAAAATGTCACAGCTGAGGTAAATTGCAAAAACAAATGCAGGTTTTACTGTGTGATAAGGTGGGGTTCACGGCTTATATATAGCTGAAGAAAATCAACAGTGCATTGTTTAAACTGAGACTCCTTGTGTGTTTTATAGACACTGTAGATTTCAAAATGCATACATTTACTGATATGTTTTCATAAAAAATGTAATAGCAATCCAGTCATGAAAAGATATAAGTATTTATGTCCTTAAATGCATTTGAGACATATTACAGTCATCTCAGTCAGGAGGTGGTTTAAGATTCATTCAAACACCACAGGTTGTTAGTTTGTGCTCATTTTCCCCGTTTATGTTATAGAAATCTGGTTATGTTTGCATGTAGTCATTGTAAGAGGCTTTTGCTTTCTTCACTTATGCTTCATGTTTTTGTGTTTTCATGTTAACATTTATGTTGTTGTTTGCCTGTAATGTAAAACAAGCATGCTGTGATATACTGTTGAGTTTGTGACTTACATGCTATGATATTATGCAGATATGTGAGTGGTTTGGTTATTGGTTTAAAACATTGGTTTATTAGAAATGATGTACCCTCATGTTAAGTTATACAGTATATTGCATAATTTTTGCGTTTATGTACACACCACGATTCAACTGTTATTGGTTAGTATGATTTTTTAATAGAAGTTAATACTTTTATTCATTAAGGATGCATTCAATTTATGAAAAGCAACAGTAAAGACTTGTTACACAAGATTTAGGGTCAGTTTTACTAATATATTGCTGTCTGTGTGTGCATATACACTACATACAGTACATGCACAAACACACACATCATCTTAAAGCACATATCAAATTAAGCTCATTGTGGCGGCAAATATAGATGAGAAAAGCTGGTTGTTTAATTAATTTTGGGAACTAACAGGATATGCAAAGACAGTATCTATCAAGCATTCATGATTCTTTGCCATGGTCACGATCTGATGATATATTCCTGTCCCTTTGGGACTGGGATTGAACTGTGATATAGCATAGCTGCATACAGCTTGAGGTGACTCCTGTGAGGGAGAAATTGAATTCCACACTCCTACTGTTCCTCTGCACCCCTGCACTGAATCCCATTGTCTGAGTGAGATAAAGTAACCAGATTTGCAGCCCTGCAGTCTTGTGTTTTTCCCTGTAGAAGATTGCAGGTTCGGAAGAGGCTGAGTCTGCGGCGCTTGTTACTGTGGGTCTTCAGGGCATTTGTGGTTTTTCATCAGACTCTCAGTGACTATGTGAGGGTCTCGGGTTTGCGGTAATTAAGGCCAGCTGCTCGTTGTTTTCAGTTATGGTGAACATAATTAGAGTTTTATATACGGTCTGTAGTCATCTCTGTTGAACACTGTGTATGTGTAATACTTGCAGGTAAAATTTACAGGAAGCAAAACACACAAAACAATAATGAGACAGCGAGCGATTCATCATTTGACAGCTAATTATTATTAATATTATATTGTTCTTTTATTAATTCATTTTCAAAATCTAGATAAATATTTTAGTGCTCCATAATAATGATATTTTAATATATAATTTATTTAATATGTAATACATAATAAAACACAATAAAACAATTTTAAGATTATATATATATATATATATATATATATATAATTTTTTTGCTTGCTATATTATTATGTATAGGCTTCATTAATGTATAAAACCTGTAGTAATTTAAAGTTATGTTATAGTGTTTTATTTATTTATTTGATCATATAAAATAGGGTATTTTGTTTTTGGTCAGTATTTGAGGTTTCAATGTATACTGTTTATTTTTCTTCATTATACCTAAATAATTTTAATATTTTAGTACCTAATTTTAATTTCTAATGTCTGTTTTGTGATATGTATTTCCACAGTAATTAAAATATGTTTTTTAGTGTAGAGTTTTAGTTTTTTTGAGTGTTTTCTATTTACAGTATGAAGTACTATAGAGTTGTAATTGATTATAAGGAATGTAATTATTAGTCATTGGCTATATCAAAAAAAAAATCTTTGTTTTAACAGATGGGAGTGTGTCCTCATTAGGCCTGATGTTTCAGAAGAGACAGCAGAGATTCTGAGCTTTGCCACTATATGAAACCTGATGAAACCTTTACTTCGCCTGCAGGAATCTATGTAGATGAGTTTTGTATAAATACAGAACAAGACGAGGTGAATGATACACCTGCAGCGTGGTAATGGCCTCAGCAGAGGTTGATTGAGCCCGCAAGGCTCTTGGTACAGTGCAGTGTCACCGAGGAATCTTTTAATAAGCCATTCATAGCTTCTGGAGCCTCACTGTGCAGCTACAGCACTTGCCTCACAAAAGAACCATTCGTCTCCCACATCAAATGAGCTGGGAGAAATCGCACTTGTCCGTTTGCAATATTGGAGGTTATTTATAGTTTGTAAAAGGGCCCCCTTTGGGGCCGGCGGTCTCACTCCGGGGCTGTGGTCATGAGGAAAACTTTTAACCTCTTTACACAACTTGTGAGTAAAGAAGAGCAAAGGTGCAGAAATCATGCCACTTATTGAGCATATTGATCATCTGAAACATGGGATTTTTATTGGCCTGAAATGAGGAAGAAAATGATTCTTAGTGTCACGATCGGTGCAGTTCAGACGCACACTCGTGCTTCAATTCAATTTATTGGATTTTATTTTTCATTTAATGTTTTGACATTTTATGACATTGTGGCAAGGTGTGTTCAGTGCTGTGCTAATTTTTTATTGCATTTATGGCAAAAGTCTAAACAAAAAGAAAAAAAGAAAAGAGTAGATTAGACTCATTATACAGACTAATATACTGACTCCAAATCATTACGGTGTTAAAAAGAGCTTCTAAACCCATTGCAGAGTCTCTGAGTCTGAAAAACATTATCCTGATGGGCAAGGCCTGTGTGTTCGGCACTGAAACAATTACTTTAATCTGTGCTGGTGTTTCTGAGCTAAGCTCAATATGCTTGTCAAATGACTTGTTTGTAGCATTGAAGGATCTTTCATTATTGACATCAATCTTCCGCCGCAACTCTAATATACAATCTCCTGACTTTTAATTAAGACTTTAATTTCACCAATAAACCCAATCATAAAACTCAAAATTGGTTTTATAGCCCTTGAGATGAATTGGAAAGCAGTGGAAGAATGAGCTCTTGGAGGATTTTTATCATGGCGGGAATGCAGACAATCGGAGTTGTGATTTGACAGGATGGTTGTGATGAGCATTCAGAGTACTTACAGTCATCCTGTAAAGCTATTAAAGCTGCACTAATTAGATACGCCACGCAGTGTTTTGAATATTTTACCATTTGGGTTGCTGCAATTTTTGGAAATATGTTAATAGGATTGGTTTTTCACTGGGGACTACAGTTTGCCGTGAAAAATAACTGTGAATATGAGAAGTTATTGGCGCTTATTCTCTGAGACAGTTACAAAATATACTATACTCGCTGGTCATGAATAATAATTAGGCTCATTAATATTAATTGCCAATTACCATACTTATTTACTATGTTAAATTGAGAGTCTAGATACTTTAAGATCCATCCATTACCATTTCAAAGTCCTCTTTCTCAAATCTGGCTGTTCTGAGATTCCTGGCGCAATGATGTAGTAAAATAGTCGCGTCATAGATCTTTTCACACTGCATGACTGTCTGGGGTAATATTCAGTCGCTGCTGTGTTCACACTGCATGATAGATCAGCGACAGGGGTTCACTCTGCATGACTTTACAATTCCCCGACAACAACTTTTCCCGGTTCGCAAACTACCAATCAAACACACACGAAAAGTGACCTGGAAACAACCGCAAGGTCACGTGTGCAAGACCCAGGAGTTCTCATGTGAGACTGGGATTATTATTAAAAATGGTAGCCTGCAAGATGCTTTTTTTGATCTACTTACTTAAAAATTATATTTCTTTATTACTCCTCCCCCAATATCCCGCTGCCCTGGATGTTGCTCTCTCATTGGCTGTAGGTAATCGCTGATGTTATTCAGTCAGAACGTATTTCACACGACAGGACTAGTATTGTATTCCAGACTTTTGAGTACTTTGAAGTGTCTGGAATGGTGCTGTAGTGGGTGTAACGGTGAGTTTCCATCCATCCTGAATGTAATTCATCAGGAAGAGTGTTACAGCGAGGCCGAGATTCTCCAATCCAATCTGTGTGAGTCATACAGTCTATTCCTCCACGTCTAGCAGACACTAATAAGCTCATATCAAGAGGTAAATGGAGCATTTTGCCAGTTGCCCTAAGTCCAAATGTGTAATTTTGCTTCAGATTACAACTCATCAGCGAGCGAGAATTACTCTCCAGACAAGTTTTGCTATGAACCCGGACCCTTAATTCCCATTTTAAAGTAAGCACCTGAAGGCAGGAGATGAGAGGAGCGCTCACAAAACGCTCTGTGATGTGATGCTGTATGGTCCAGGGAATGTGTTGCGTAAAACGAGTTCAAAGCAGCTGGAACGCTGTAGCCGGCAGCGCGCTTTGTTTCCTCTCGCAGACACGCGTCAGATTTCTACCCTAACAATTTCTTGTTAACAAAAGCTTATTGTATATCCTATACATGGTGATTTTCAAAAGACCCTGCAGAGGTTGATAGGCAGCCTCTGAAATTACTCACGGACGTTTTGTGTGCCAGGCAAGCAGCATCTTTTTTTTTCTCCCCTGAGGGGAAGCATGAATACTCGTGCAAACCCCTGAATCTAAATCATAGATGCCCAGAAAAGTATGAAATATTAATCTCACAAAGGTGGTCAGAGAACAGAGTGAATGGGGTAAATATTAGATGAAGATGGATTACTTCATCACTCTCTTAGCCAGAGGAAGGATTTATTTTTTAGGGGGGAAAAAACTAAACTAAATATAGGAGTTAGGTGCTCTGCTCTGGTTAAAATAATACGATTTTAGTTTAATTATTTTAAATTTGAATTTCTAAATATAGATATTTTTAATATATAAGTATTGCAATATTTTATGCAATATATATTTGTATATATAGAAAATACAATTAATAATACTTACGGCCTTCTGTCTCCTTTATAAAGTAATAATGCTAAAATTTAGAACGAATGTAAATTTATAAAATGTATTAAATTTATAAGAATGTTGTAAATTTACAAACTAATACAATTTTATATTAAAATTTGTGTGTGTATATATATATATATAACTAAAATGAATTAAAATTCCATTATCCTTCTTAAATAAAAAAATTACAGATTTCAGAATTTAAAATATAAATTTCACACAGATATAGATTATTTCAAGATATATTATCATATTTTACCATAAATATTTAAATATAGAACATAATAAATAATTGTAATATAATTAAAAATAAATTGTAATAAAGAAATTATGTAAAATTAATATATAAATTATAGTAATATATATATATGTATATATATATATATATATATATATATATATATTCTCTACCAGTCAAAAGTTTGGAAACAGTAAGATTTGTAATATTTTTTAAAGATGTTAATGGGTTACAATAGAAAGTAACAGGTTTCTATTGTAATATACTTTAAAATATTATAAAAAAGTTATTCATGTGATGCAAAGCTTACTTTCCATCAGTCATTACTCCAGTCTTCAGTGTCACATGATCCTTCAGAAATCATTCTAATATGCTGATTTATTATTAGAATTGTCAATGTTGGCATGAAATACAAGTTATATATATATTTTTTATATATCTTTTACATAAATTTTTATGGACTTTTAACAGCACTTTATGGACTTGTATTTCTCGATGACAGTGTACTTTGCTCATGTGTGATGTATTTTTTTTTTTCATTTGGCAGTTAGTTATTATTTCTTAGAAAAGCACAAAATGTTCCTACCTGACAAATACTAAAGGTTTTCAGTGTGAGAACCACTGTATTAAATAAAAATCGCTTCATTTGTATAATTTACTGAAATTTCATTTAGCATTTTCATTTTTTTCTATTGGACCCTGCTCATCTTTTTTTCATTAAAATCATCCTGTCTCAAAGTGTTCCCATATGCCTGTGATTTCCTTTCATCTTGGGTTTCCATTTGTTTAGTCAACTTCAGAGAGTGGGAGACAGATAAGAGAAGGCGGGAAAAAGAGAACACAGAAGACGGGAACAAAAATCTCCCATTAATTTCTCAGCAGATTCATTGACAATGTGCCTAGTGTGATGAAAGAGAAAGATGTTTCTCATAGTTTGATAATGCGTGCAGAGCCGGGCTGAAATTGACTCGCTCAGCAACAGGCCCCTCCCACGCCTGCGTGACGGATTAACCAGACCTGATAAGAGCTGCTCCTGCTCCGCTGTCTATCAGATGCACAGCTTCACCGGAGCCAGCATTTGTTTACAATTCATCCTTTATGGGATTTTTTTGCCTTTCTATTTATAGCACAGAAGAGCAATGGGATCGGTTCATGTTGAGCCCACAGGTTTTTTATTATATGATCATGTGCTAAATATAACTGTTAAGCCTTTAACAACAAACCTTAAGTGCTCTAATTTGTAGACTTTGCTGTATTTTGTGGATTTAGGAGGCCAAGGTGACATGAATCACTCCTGTTGGATTAAAACTTTAGATAAATGACTACTTAGTACAACTGAATTACATACATTTATACACTCTCTGAAATAAAGGTACAAAAGCTGTCACTGGACCGGTACCTTGTCAAAAGGGACACTACTGCACATATTAGGTTAAAATATGTACACTTTAAGTACTAATATGCACCTTTAAGGTATCAAAATGGATACTTTAGGTACAAACGTGTGTGTGTGTGTGTGTGTGTGTGTGTGCATAGAGTATATATATATATATATATTTTTTTTTTTTTCTTTTCTGTATTTTATGGACTTTATGAAATCTTGGATTCCTTGGTCCTTCATAAAGAAAAAAAAAAAATATATATATATATATTTTAGACTTTTTAATTCTAATACACACATGGATACAGATTATTTCAACAGATTTAAAAATACGCACACATATACAGTATATGGCACTAAAAATAAAATTAACAATGAATATTTTTTATTGTTATTAATTTTAATTCATTCTAAAACAACAAAAAATTAACCTGCAATAAAATTAATCAATTGTATGAACTAATATAGCTAAAAACAAAACGCTGAATACTACAAGCTAAAACAATCAAACAAACAAGCAAACAAAAATGGAAAAAGAGAAAAATAAATGCTAATTCTAACTATATTAACCTATACTAAAATACCACTAACTGATATACAAATCATACACACAAATATTGATAATGTTATATTTTTATTTAAAGAATAATAAGTAGTTTTAATAGGAGTGTCATTACAATATTGAAATTGTAGAAGTATTTGTAGTTATCACATTGGATTTATTTTCATTTACCTTTCTAGTTTTTATTCAAATAAAATGAATTAAAAATAACATGAATATAGTTTAGAATTATACATAATCTAAATAGTGCATTTAATAAAAATATTTTTTATGCATTAGGAAAATATAATATAGTATAATTACAAATTAATGTTTTTTTTTTGTTTTTGTTTTCTTTATTTTCATGATCATTTACATTGGTAGATTCTCACTGAAGGCATCAAAACTATGAATGAACACAAGTGGAGTTATGTACTTAACAAAAAAAGGTGAAATAACTGAAAACATCTTTTATATTCTAGTTTCTTCAAAATAAGTTGATGAAACTTCAAGTTGAATGGCTTTAAATTATTTAGAAGACGAACTAGGCAAAATAGCACTCAATGATTCCCAGATCATTTTTAATCAACTCGAAATTGCGAACCTCAGCGAGTCTCTAGACGTGCAATTGGGTTAATTTCAGTCACTATTTTATATTCATTCCTTTTTAGTGACTGCAGAAACCATTAAAAGTATCAGTAAACTGTTGTATTAAGATTACATAATGTGAACACAGAGAAGCGAGAAACATGACGCACTGACTTATGAATTTGCAAATTGACGTTTGACGTCATCTAGCGACTTCAGATATCTTTAAATGAAGTTGATAATGCTTAATGAGAGGGCAGCGTGCTTCACGCTTCTGAATGATAACAATGCAACAGCATAACGCTGGACAACAATACGAG
>JAUMHI010000074.1:9430444-9447433 GCA_032359435.1 Enteromius unitaeniatus | reverse complement strand
ACAGAAAGAAATGCCATTGAAATTAGACCACTGATTTGAATGCCGGTTAGGGCTGATACGCTGCCGGTAACATATTAGAGCCTGGACATGTGAGCTAGGCTTAAGGCTTTAAGAAATGCTATAGCTGGAGACTGCGAGAGCGCTTGGGCCGAAGCAGAAAGCAAACTAAGTTTAGTGGCGGTGAAAACTGCGGTGCTGCCCGGCTCACGGAGAAACAGCTCTGAGACAAAAAATGCAGATGCCGAGGATAGGAAGTGAGCGGTATTTAAAGTGGAGGAGAGGAGATTCGCGGGGTAATCAGTAATAAGGAGATTGGTGGCAGCTGCGATCGTTCATGCGTGCTCCTCCTGAAATTTTAATAATTGCTTAATCCTCATTTTGATGCCTTCAGTGAGAATCTACCAATGTAAATGGTCATGAAAATAAAGAAAACATATTGAATGAGAAGGTGTGTCCAAACTTTTGGCCTGTACAATATATATATATATATATATATAAAACATGTTTTGCTTTGTTATGTGATCATGATTTATTGTGTTTTATTCATCTGATGATGAAAACTGATTATAAAAATTGTCCAAATTATGTTTTCTTACCGCAAATTATGTAGTGAATTTTACATTATTATATTATATATATTTAAAATTCTTTTGTATTAGAATTGCAGATATTTTCCCATGAAACAGTGAAATCAATGTTAATGTCAAGCTTAAAGGTTAAGTGTGTTATTGTAACTGGAGTGGAAATTGTAAATAAATGATGGTTACAGGTGATATTCACAGCTATCACTGGAACAGAGAAGGTGCTTGACATTTGTTATTTATTCATAAAGTAACGTAATTGAAATCCCATATGGAAGCTGTTATATGAATAACACAGATGGAGAGTCACACACCTGTTAGGAAATAGAGTTGTCTCAGTCCTAAAAACACACAGCGTGCGAGTCGCTTCTTATGTGGGTGAGGTAGAAAAAGGTATTTTATTGCTTCAAGCTATGAAAGCTTACTGTAAATGTCGAAACGCTGACCTTGCTACAATAAAGTGCTTTAAAATGTTCCAGTGGTTATGAACAGCTTCTTACGATACTTTTCAAAGAGATTTAGAACATTAGTGTGAACAATTATAGGATTTTGAACACTCTTTAGATATTCTAGAGGCTTGTGGGGAATAGCCCACTATAAACACTCGTCTCTTTTTCTATCAGAGTCAAGAGGTTTAATTGGGGACCGTTGCAATTTAATCCTTTTCTCCATGCTCTTCACTCTAAACCTGCATCCTGCTGTGTCTTCTCAGCCACGCTCCAGCTTCTGTCAATGCCCTACAGTTTAATTCAGTCAGACTTATCACAAATAATGGCTTTATATACAGAATATTTACTTTATTTATAATAATTTATTTAAATGATTTAGCGATGGTAAGATTTTTTTTGTGGTGTTTGTGAAAAAAAGTCACTGGTTCGGCTTTAAGGCTGCAATAATTTGATCAGCGATACAGTAAAAGTAGTATTATTGTGCAAAAATGAGTACAGTTTAAAATAGTGTTTTTCTGTTTTAATGAATTTTAAAATGTGGCATGTTTGCTGTTATAAAGATGTATTTCAGTAACTATTATATAAAAAAAAAACACTTATGTAATCTAAAATGCCAGATATATTAGACAGAGATTTACTATAAGTTCTTGGAAACAATTTTGTGTAAATCATTTCAAAACAAATCACTACGAAAAACAACAACAAAAAAAACAGTCAAACCCACTAGTTAAAGTTAGGCATGACAACATTATGATGTTCTGTATGAAAAATGGATGCTCACTTCGAGATGTGCTAACGAGTAAGTTTTCACAGTGTTATTAAATTATTAGTGTTTTTAAATACTGAATTGAAGCGAATGGTAGATAATAGAAGAAAGTTAAAACAAGCAGGTTTATATAGACTGAAAATATCTAACAGTGGCCAATAAGGCACTGATACATGCTTCTTTTTTTTTCTAAGAATGAATGTTGTTCCCAAGCCAATAAAAGACAATTGAATCCAGGAACGGCATGCACATGGTAATTGACTAAATCACGCTGTACTTCTGAAAACATCTCTTTTTCTGTTTGTCATCATAAGCAGCACTGCTGTGTTATGTAATCTTACAGCCATAACAGTTGAAGACAAATAATGGCCTGTTTGATCTCATTAGGCTCGGATTGTGGATTGTCCAGAGGCGCGGAGTGTGTCAGATGAATGCTACTTTCTTTCTATTGATTTTGAGAGAAAATCCAATAAAAATGAGTGTTGTTCCACTTACCAGCCGCACTCGTACAGTTTACCTCAGCAGAAAGAGCAAGGGTTCAATATTTTTTCCTTGACTTGTCACCTTTCCCTTTCCTGAACCTTTTCTATAAAGCCTGTTCAATTTTGCATTTGCGTCTAATGAGGGTGGAAAGTGCTGATATGGCTGAAATACAGTGACATTTCTCTGTTCCAGACTAGTTTAAGACATCAGTGCTCTGAAAAGAGATCAAATATTCATTTCTGTGTAATATATGCGGTAATGTCCTTTTAAGTGAGTGTGCTGAACCCGCTCCCTAATGAGGGTGAAAGAGGAAGTCAGTGTGCTGTAATAGACTTATCTAAAGGGCTATCCTGCCTCAAGGCCTTTTATAATTAATAATCCATTTCAATAAAGAGATCGGTAGATATGTACAATTTTCTGAACAATACAGTCGGTTAACAGTGTGGATACAATATGATTATCTGCTTCAAATGTGAAATGCTCATTATAGCATTCACTCAAACAGGCTGTAGCTGCACTTCTTTTACCACATGAAGGAAATGAATAGTGCACTTTTAATTTAAATATTCTACAGTGTGTGAGTGTAATATATTGATGATATTGATGCTAAAAAAAGATCCTCCGAGAGCGCCTCGGAAAAGCTGTGCGGAGTCAGAGCTCGTAAATATTTAAAGGGGAAGTACACAGAAGAGAGTGATTTCTAAAGAGCTGTTTTGACAGGGTAACAAGAGCGTTTTTTACACTATCTTTGAGAAATTTTAGAGCGATCTATATTACAAACTTTCCATTAAGATCCTAAAGAATCATATAAGCTTGGAAAATTGTCTTTGTATGATCCCTTTAAACTTATAGGAACCGTATGTAAGAAATGTATTGGAATACTCATAAAATGTCTCTGTTATGTTTAACAGGCATTAATAAATCATGTTAATTTCGAATACTCATATTGCTGACAGTAGTAGTACAGCCTGGATATTATAGCTTAAAAAACGCAGTTGCAGCACTCAACTGATGTTTATGTCGTCATGTTTTGTTTTGGTCTGAAGCGCCACCCTCCATCTATCTCCCAATCACCAAGTCAGTAGTGTTTCGTCATCCAGGTTGCCTGCTCTTCATAAATACATGAGTAGGAGGGGCTGGGTGAAAAAAAACATCTCCAATACCTAGTTCAACCACTCTGTGTCAATCCTACATACCGTGCCTTTAATTGCACTTGGCGGATTTTTATGCATAAAGCCTGCTCAGTAATGAGCTCATTTACACAGAAAGGAGGTGTGGTTGCATTAAGAAGTTTCACTTTAATACGAGGCAGCTTTATTTGAGTGATCATTGAATAAGATGAAGGTTTCTGGGCTCAAATACCACATGCAGAAATGGCCCTAGAGTTACAAGAACTTTAAATAGACCCCTGTTTTGTTATGACCTCTATGAAAGCAGTTGTGATACCCTGACATAAGAGGAATGCTGTTCCTTAGTGAGCGTGTGCTGATTCTGTTGAATATTTTATATTTGTAAGTGTTGTTTGCCAACCAGAGGAATAAATGTGTCTATAGACACATGCTCTAAAGTATTGCTCTGCCCTAATTGATCGCATTCGCATGCCTGCTTGGATGCTGTTCAAAAGGAATGCGACAAGCGATGGCAAATCTGGGGCATATTAACAGGCAAATGCATTTTCACCCAAGACGCCCCCTCAATATTCTCCCACTCTCTGTAACCAATCCTTTTCTTTATTCGGAAGATTTTGATTCACAAAGGATTTGCAATGTTACTTTGGTTTTGATGATGTCTTTAATGTAGCATCCAAGGACGTTACAATAATAAAAATAAAACGACAGCCGGGAAGCATAATAGACAATCAAGGCGTTCAGTATTTCATCTCATGTTGTTTTAACACTTAACACATTTGCTATAGTCTGAATCTGTTTGTCGTACGTCCCTCCACCCCTGCTGGTCTGCTTTTACTGTTATATTGTGTGAAGAATGCTGTGAAGACCACAGGAAGATGTTTAGCTCTGCCAGAAGGTCACAAAGCTTGAAATCTAAAGCTTATAATAGAGAATAGGCTTCACTTTGCAGAATTGTTTATTGGCTGTCACTTTGAATTATTATATATATACATATTCATTCTGTGGTGGGCAAAATGATTAGAATACTATGTTTTAACCAACTAATGATCTAAAAAATATAATGCCTTGTCTGTGAAACCAGGAGATAGTGTGTCAGTAGGAAATATTAGTTTACCTTTCCCAACATTAATTTGCCATTAATTGTAATGATCCTGTGAGATTTGGACAAGGAGTCAGCCAGTGCTCCAGAGGCTAAATCCAACAGCTCCAAGAGTCTTGAAGAAACCTGCAGAGCTACAGTACTGTTAAAAGCTACCTGGTCTCTTGCCATAAACATACCTGGGTGCACATTTTAGCAAGACATGAAATATATAACAATAAGTACATATCACTGAAGTTTCCAAAAGAAATTAACACTAAACGCTAATTAAAACAGTACTTTAAACTTTAAAACAATATTATAATATCATATGTTGGGAGATTTGAAAACTGATGTTTTTGAACGTTAGCATCACACATATCCTGCTTCATATCTATAGGTTTTCATAGATGGTAGGTCTGTTTGGTAGCTAGTACAGAGATGTCTATCGGGTAGGTTTAGGGTTGTCTGCGTCACTGATAGGATAAAGGTAAGAGTGATACCTCATTCAGAACTGTTACGGGTCTACAATTATTTGTGTGTCCACGCAAAAAAATCACAAAAACCAACACTCAGTGAAAAAAGACATGAATTAAAAAAAGCTTTAAATGAGCATTTAACGAAATAAAAAAGAAATCCAAAACTCTTTCATTATTATTTTAATCCTTAAAGATGACTTAAGGTGCATCAGAGGAGATGGCGAGTCAGGAAATCTTTGTGACACGGACTCAGAAAGCACTAAATAATTTAAATAACTTCCTACTATGTTCCTCGGATATATTCCTGGTAATTAGGCTACTTTTGCTGATGCTATGACGAGCGTTAGTCTATTGCGTGTATTTGAATGCAGAACTTTTCAGCTGTGCTGACGGCACGCTCTCTGTAGTTATTTTGGTGAAAGTAACTACAGGTAATACAGTAATACTAGTAATACAGGAGTCATGTAACGCATTACAATTTTGAATCAGTAATATTGTAATGTAAGGAATTACTTTTAAATAGCAGTAACAAGTAATATATAATATATGACAGTTTGGAAGTAACTTGCACAACACAGATTTTTTGTGAACAAAAGACTCTTTCCTAATGTTGGGATCAGAAGGAAGGCAATGTTCTTTTCCATAACTTGGCACTAAAGTGCATCTTGTTGTACTCGGAGCATCTTTATACTTGTGTTTCTGCGTAAACCTGTTTGTAGACCTGGTTTCTGTTTTTAGACTTCAAAAGTTTTGAATTAAGAAACTTACAATACTGTATGTTTTTATAGTATGACTTCTTATATGTCAAAAAAAGATCAAGGGAATTTTGGTTTCTTAGTTCATGACCCCTTTAAATGTTAAACTGTATATGTTTTCTTGACTGATTCACTGTAGTTTTATAAGAACAAAACAAAAAGTGATCAGGATCTGTTGACTATTATCAACCTTTTTATCAACTGTTCAGTTTGTTAACATCCTGTTTGCTCAACCGAGTGTCTGCAGTTTACCTGGCTGGCTGCTTACTTAGAAGATGAGTTGGCATCAGCTTGTTCATTTCTTTTTGCTTCACTGGGCAGCTTTTAAGTTTACAGGGCTTGTTTGACTGGGCTTTATTATCTCCATTACCAAAGGTTGTCAGCATTCTCTTAAAGATGAACTCGAAAAATGAGCTGCTAATTTTCACAGTTTGACTTGTGTGTCTTTAATAAGGGAGACTTAGACACACATCTGTTGTTCAATTAAAGTTAGCAAATTCAAAGGGCCTTTTGAACGCTGAGCTTTGAAGTTTAGGAAAGCTTAGTAATTTCATTTAGGTTCCTTGTTATGAAGTATTTACTGGTTAAACTGTGTATAACAGCGGCATTCTGACTTCCCTCAGAAATCTTTGGTCATTTTGGAGGAGCAGTAAGTGTTGAATCATCTCTCAGAGCCGTTAAGCTTTACTTAAGAACATTTGAGATTTCTCTGACACCTCTCATCCTCACGTTCAGCCGTGGATCTTTCCGGATTGGTGTCTTGCTGAACTCAGAGGGGCTCTCATGACATTTGGCAAGCTGCAGTCCTTCATGTATAGAAAAGTAACAGTAGGACACCCCCCTGTGCACAGATTCAAGATCAAGGTCTAATACAGGCATTAACCTAATGCCAAAAGCGTCCCACTTGAGACCCAATGGGTCCGTACAGTCCTAATTATTTCCTTGGAATCTGGGCGGATATTCATTTTTTAACCTGTTATTTTTGTGTTGATGCCTGGCTTTGGGCAGTCGTGTCAAAGGAATCTCGCTTCGAGATGCCAAAACAACTCTGCGTGTATGCAAACACGCCAATGATTTTCATTGAAAACATTTCTACTCTGTGAATCGAATCGAAGGAGAAAGGCTGGTGTTACAGCGTTACAGCGACGGTGGTTCCAGTCGAGTGGCTGTAACATTTATATCTAACATTGTATCTGCATTTGTTCTAGCTTGGTAGCTGACACTATTTCTTCTGCGAGAGCGCCTTCCACAAGAGCTGTCTATGCGTTGAAATGGAACCTGTTTGTTGACTGGTGTTCTTCTCGACGAGAAGACCCCCAAAGATGCTCGATCAGAATTGTGCTTCTCTTCTTGCAGCAAGGGTTGGATTCAAGGGTGCTCCCTCCACCCTTAAAGTCTACGTGGCTGCTATCGCTGCAAATCATGACCTTGTCGATGGCAGGTCTGTGGGAAAGCATGATCTGGTAATCAGGTTCCTTAGGGGGGCTAGGAGGTTAAATCCTCCTAGGCCTCCTACTGTACCCTCTTGGGACCTTTCTCTTGTGCTAAGAGCATTTAGAGAGGGTCCCTTTGAGCCTTTGCCAGTTTTTTCAATGAAAACTCTTCTCCTGCTCGCACTGGCCTCCATCAAGAGGGTAGGGGACCTGCAGGCATTTTCGGTTGACGTTTTGTGCCTTGAGTTCGGGCCCCAGGATTCCCAGGTAACTCTGAGGCCACGGCCCGGCTACGTGCCCAAGGTTCCTACCACCCCCTTCAGAGATCAGGTAGTGAGCCTCCAAGCGCTGCCCTCGGAGGAGGCAGTCCCAACCTTGCTGTTGCTGTGTCCTGTCCGGGGAGCGGGGCGTGTTAACAGCGTTACAGAAGGCCCTCTGACTAGGGAGCGGTAGCATGGTGGGATGGAGGCGGTTAACCAGACCAGTGTAGCAGTGTAAGAGTGTAATCACTCCCAGGGCTGTAGTGTAGGCTAAACACAAGTAAACATGGTTTACCCACCTCTGAAATTTTAGAATTAATTTACCCACTTCTCAATTGATCTAAATGCACATCATAGTATAGTTTATGCACAAAATATGATCACAGAATTTGTAGTTCACCCACATCTTATTTTAGCACTACACCCCTGATCACTCAGTTCTGTACAGGGATATGGTACACAGGTGGATTTTGGCATGGTTCAGCTGGACATGGTACATCACTAACCGTGCCCCAATATGACTCTCACTGTATATTCACACCAGGAGAGACCAAAGCGTAAATAAATTAATTGTAATTGCATTGTATTATTTATAAATTAAAATTGTAGCCCTAGACAGAAACTATATGATTTTATTAATACAGCATGATTGATTTTATGGTCTTAAGGCAAGCATTCAGAAATCACACAAAATAAACGTCCACGTTTTTGTTGAAGAAATTGAATTGGCTGTAGCATATCTATTACAAAAAGGTGGCCAAATAAAATATAAATTATAATAAATTAAGTGGATATTTGAATTAAATCTTTGGTCAATATTATATATAATAAATTTTACGCCATGGAAACTACAATGTTAAGGCAGATGCGTTGTTGTTGTTGGTACCATTTTTTTTTTTTTTTGAGGGGCGGAGTGGGGCCCTCGCGAAAGTTTTGCCCAGGGGCCAACACAACCCATAATCCGTCCCTGATGTAAGCATGTAATATTTAAAACCATTTCCACAATATCAATAGATGCATTAACACTCAGCTCTAGAAACAAATAAGTGCCTCGTCTTACATCTTCATCTCACACTGCCATGAAATCTTGATCTGTCCTCAGTTTGTCTCGCTGCAATAAAAGCCTTTGCTGAGACCTTGCATGAATACTGCATTCCTGTCATCTCTCATGCATCCAAAATGAGATCAATGAGTCAATGAATAGATTTATCATTAGCATTTTTATAAGGTTTAAAAGGTTGTGTGTCCCCCTGGGCTCTTTTACTCGTGAAAAAATACAACGCTGCCAACCTGCCAGTGACAAGCAGCACCTATCATGTGATCGTGCTTATCTGAACATGCAAATAAACCTGTTCTTACATAATTAACTACACCGATTAAGCATTTCCAGATGTCCTATGAAATATTTAGGGGCTTGACGAGATATCAGACAATTAAGTTCATTCCCAGACTGAGTAGATTTGTACCTGTTGGTACAAATAGCTTTCAGTTACCTAAGAACTTACAGCTTGTGCGAAGGGTTTTGTCTTATATAAAAATGTGCCACACATACTTCTGTCCTTCTGAAGTCTTAGCATTTATGCTAAACAAAATCTCAAGGATAAAATTAGACAGATTTTAGAAATTACATGTAGCATCAATGCATGTTTCAATGTCAATATTTTTTTCATAAATAAATGTAAATGTTTATTTCATTATGGTTAAACTTTATTTTAGTGTAACTACATTTAAGTAGTAACTACATGTATTTGGTTAGGGTTAGGATTAGGGTCTGGCTTAGTGTTTCTTCCATGTAATGCATAATTAATGCAATTAATTTATGCATAATTAATTGTAATTATAATAGTACAAAAAATGAAAAGACAAAAACAGTATTTTTTTAATGTATTTATTTATTATATGTATGTGTGCTGTGTATATTTATTATGTATATATACAAATACACTCACATGCATGTATATTGTTCAGAAAAAAATATTTATAATATAATATATATTTATTTATATTTATGTTACATAGACATAAATACATGTAAATATTTAAATAAATATGTACTGTATGCATGTATTTATTTATATATATATATATATAATTTAATTTAATTTAATTTAATTTAAAAAATTTAATTAATTTTTTCATTTTTTAAATTTTATTCAGTTAGTTTTTTATTTTAGCTGGACTTATATATAAATATATGGCTCCATGAGCCTGTTGAGCATTTAATTTCAGAGCCATGGGAATTGCATTTCTTCATTTGGCAGATGCTTTTATCACATTTTATCCATATCCAAACCCATGATTTTGCCAGTGCTATTGCCAAACTTGGCTAATTGAGCTGCAGGGATGGGGAATCGGTCCTCTGTTTGCTGTATAAGAGCTTACACACTTTTGGCTTGATTTTCCACTAGATGTTAAAGCATGTCTGGGAGTGTTTGCCTTCATTTAGACACGAGAGAATCAGAGAGGTCAGGTGCTGACGCCAGGTGAATGGGCTCTAACTGTTCTAAATCATTCAAATGCACTTTTACCCAAAATTGATGGTTGCATTTCTGCTAAATGAAATTACATTTCTGATTTATGTGTTTTAAGATTGTCTTTTATTTTTCAGCATGTTGAAATATAATTTTACAGTTGAAATATTGTTAGATTGATACATTTTTGTCCTTCAAATGCTTAGTATCATTTGTCCTCAATAGTTTTTCCATTCTTAATCTATGTTTGATAGCTGCTTTTTCTGTAAAGTATATCCCTCCCTTGTGAATAATTGCAGGTATGACTGATGATCGTCTTGTTAAGCTGTTTTAGCAGTCACGGTTTGTTCGCTATGATAGGTGGGAATTGTTTCTGTGTGGTAAATGGTCACTGCCTCCGATTTTTAGTTGAACTTAAGCAGGACTGAAAAATGAGTTACAATAAAACAAACACTGAGAACAGCACAGCATAATGACATGCTGGATATCAGTTTAATAGCAGCAGGCTGCTTAATCAATATTTGTTGTTTGTTCAATTGTGCAGCCTCAGATTTTTTCACGTCTAATTGATTCTGGCAGAGGGGTTGTTTCACAATGGAAGACTTTATTTTAAGTCAGTATAGTGTATTGCAAAACTTGTACTGCACTAAATACACCTACACGGACACATTAGTGTGTTATTAGTGGTGTCTGCTCTCTGTTTTTGTCTATTTAATTTATTTAAACATTCATACATAAAATGGTATGAAAGCACACCTTGTATGATGAGCATGTTTTTTTATTTTATTTATAATTTACAATTTATATTATTTTATTTTATGATTATGTGGGGTGACTCATGATGAAATTAAAAAAAAAGCATTTAAATACTTAATATTATATATCATTTGCGTGTGTGATGAATGTTTATATAATAGTTATGTTTTAATATTTTGTAATATAAAGTAATATTTTGGAATGTATTATATGCATTTTATATTATTTATATGTACTATTTATGTTATATTATATTACTTTAAAAAAAAACTTCAGTTTGTAATGTCATTTGGTGGGACTACCTAAAAATGTATTTTTGAGATGAAATGTATAAATTATTTAAAAAAATTACCTTGAAAAATTATTTATATAATTTTTAAATATATTTATGTTTTATTTTTTTTAAAATAATGATTAAAATCTGTTCACTCATGCATAAAAATTTTATTAAATCACAGTAAATTATGAGTTATATATATATGTTTTATTATTTCTTTATTATAAACATCACTGTTAAAATAAATCTTTTAAATTTACGGAAAAAAAAATGGCAGCTGTGGTTGCCAGAATGTGACCATAAAAAATACGGTAAAATTGTTTTAGGTTTTAGGTTAAATTTACAGTTAAATACCATAATTTCATTAACTTGTGTAATGTTAATATACCAATTTATTAAAGTACAGAAATAGACTGATTAGTACCAAATTCAGGTATTGATGATTAAGACACATGATGAACCAAAGCCCATCACAAACAGCTTTTAAATTTGAACAAATAGAAAAGGAGCTCAGTGTCATTCATACAAACACTAAGCACCATCATGGTGAGACTCATTAAACTGAAATATGCAAAAAAACCATTCATTTAACAACATTACATCAGTGTGTGTGTCACACAGCCCTAATAAACATTACTGATTACTTTAAATGCAATGCAGGGAATTCTGGGAATGTCAGTTTAAGTTTTTTCCCCTGTAAATGTTACAGGAATTTACCGTTAACCATTTAACAGTTTTTTCCTGTAGCATTTTCAGTTTTTTTACTGTTAAAATCACAGCTATGTTTTATTTGTTACTGACCCAAAATCAACAGTTATTTCAGTATTATATATATATATATATATATATATATATATCATATATGAATGTTATAATACTTTAAATTAGCAACATTTTGTTGTCAATTTTGTTAGTCTGTGCCTGTCTTTTTCATACTTTTTCTATATTATTTTATTTCAGCTTTACGTCAATTATACTATAATAGTTTTCGCTTTAGCTGACAATAACAAGTCACAAGTAAACCACCACCCGGGAAAACCTAGCAACTGCATAGCAACAGGAAAAAACGCTCTAAACCCCGTAAAATTATACGTAGCAATAAATAATGATTGATTGTTAAATACAGATTTGAATAGGCCTCTGAAGGAAGCATCGTTTCACATTTATACCCATGTTAACGATCAATCCTTCTTGTTTACGTATCACCTGAATGTGTAATTAGAGAACTTGAAAGACGTGCACAAATTTCATCGTCAGGTTGAGAGCCGACAAACAAGAGAAGCATTTCTGTCAGGCGACACATAAAATGCAGCCTCAGGTGACTGGCATCTCAAGCTAATGTTTCTTTGCCTGTATGAAATGTGCCTTCATTGAGCTTCACAAAACCCCTCCAGCGGCATATATGGCTCCAGTATGCATCATTGTTCTTAGATGACAGTTTTAATCAAGGTGACAAGTCTTTGTGTGGTTTCATTAATGGCTGACAGCAACAGTGCTGTGGCACATAAGGGAGAACGCAATGTGCTTCACGGACTATTTCCTTTGCCCCAAAAGCAGAGCGCCGTCTGAGGATTACAACCTGTCACACAAAGACAATTACACTTCAAAAACACTTTATGAGCTCAACCGATAAAGACCAACGCAGAAGCGCCACTTAAGATGCCCGAAACCAACTGATACCGTCTGCGCCGCTTACCAGGGTGTTTAAGTTTTAGCCGTTGAAGCGTCTATAAGGGGTTTAAGTTTCAAAAATAGTATCTTTTATGTCACGGCAGCGAGTGAAGAGACAGATCCCTCAGGGACACTTTTTTTGAAGCAAAACTAAACGGTGTGAAACAAAAGCGCCATTGTGTAGGGCTCTGTGAAATCAGTTTATATTTTTGACTGCACAATGGAGATGTAATGCTATTGTCATAATTTTTTAAGGATAAACTGAACTTCTATTTTGGTGGTTTGTAATGAAGACTATTTGTGTTTTTGATGAGTTTTTCCCAAATGAAATGTTCAAATGTTCATGTAGTCATGATCATTATAGAAACCGATTCTTTAGCCCTGTTCTGATGGGACTTGTTTTTTAGGGGGTCATTCAAACAATTTGTGTTTTAAAGATAAGTGATTTTAAAGAGTTACTCCAACCTAAATTATACATTTTGTCGTTAATTATGTATCCCCAATGTCGTTCCAAACCCGTAAAAGATTTGCTTGTCTTCGGAACAGAATTTAAGATATTTTTGATGAAATCCTTGATTGTCCCATTGACTTCTAAGTAAGTAACACTGTCGAGGTCAACCCGATGTCACGGCAGTTCGTACATATTTTACCTTGTCTCTAATTCGTACATACTTGTACGACCACACTCGTATAAATTCACATGATTTTTGCTAAATCATGGGTTTTTTTTTACGAGTTGCCAATTCGTATGAATGACCTATATCTAACCCTGCCCCGAAACCTATCCATCACTGGGTTTAAGCAAAATCGAGTGAGGTCATGCGAATTTGTATGAATTAGCACAATTTTGCCACCTCATACGAATACGTACAAATTAATCGTGAGACTGTGTTGTCAAGGTCTAGAAAAGTAGGCCTATGAAAGACATCATCAGAGTAGTTAGAGTTACCGTAACATTATGAAGTGATGAGAAAACGTTTTGGAGTAATCCCATCCAAATCTGCCACATCTGTGTTCTTCCTCACACCACCTCTAATAATTCTAGAGCAAATTATCTACTATTTTTCGGCAAACTGTGTGATCCTCTGAGAAAACTAATCCTGTCCAAATGCGAATGTCTGATTGCAGACAATATTTTTAATTCACGACTTGTTTTCTTGTGTGTTTTGGCCAACGTGAATTACCGTATATTACTATGCTGCGCTTTTGATTTTATATGTTTGCATATCAAATAAACATAAAATAAAATCAAGAGACAGATTCTGAAACTTTTAACTACTGTAATATCAGCGTCAATGTCAGATTAATGCAATTAACCTTCATTTTTGCACTAAATTATATAATGTATTAGGCAACATATGACTATTTATGAAAATTAAACAGTTTTGAAAAAAAAAAGTTAAACAAAAGTAACCACACATTAACCATGCTTTCGCTATACTAGCCATGAAGCTTCACAATGGTATTTGTAGTAAAACTTTGGTTATAGATTACTATCATTCCGAATGACTAGCCTATACGCAATGCACTCATTCGCACATGATCTCTGCGAAGCCCAGATGTCTAAACCAAACCCTCCCACCTCTTTAATAAACACAGAGATGTTAGTCCCATACATGATAATCGCTGTAATATTCACAAACACTAGTGCATATTGTGATTTGATTTAAGAATAATTAGGTGTGCATTGCCTGCTTTGTAGAATTCATAGGACCTTAATTGTGTAACAAATGTTTTGCTGAGATAAAGGTGGGCGCAGACTCACAGATGCTCGTGGTCATCATCCGGCTGTGTTACGCCACACCTGGACCTCAAGGACAAATGGTGCACAGGTTGCATTGAAGTACCACATCAGCAAATGCACAAATGCAATGCTACCTTCATGGCAGGATGTTATTTATTTCAGTTTTTAAAGATAATCTGTTAAACAGCTTACAAAAGGTATTAAATGCAGCATATTTTCTGTTGCTATCTGCTAAAATGACCTCCTTAAAATTTAGGTAGTTAATGTCTCTTTTTAATTGTTAAATTGTAAACTTCAATTGTAACACAAACGCAGCTCGCAAGGTTGCTTTGGTCTGTTTTTTCAGCGTATAGAGAAACATTTTCAATTCTGCTCAAGGCAGCCGTTCCTGACCTTGTAGAAACTGATTCTTTTTTTGACACATGTTTCTTGGTGTTTCTTTGTCTGTACTCTCATATAAACACTCTAGCAATAGGTTCAGCAGCAGAGCTCCTCTCAAATCACTATCTACAGCTCTTTTTTTCAGGTTAGGTAATCTAATTTGAATGCAAATGTGCGAGTAGAAGGCGAGAGGGAATGCGCCTTTAAAATATCAATATTTATTGCATCTATTTAAACCGTTGGGTTGTTATAACACTGGATATTTAAAAACGTGTCCATGGCATGTGTTGGAATTGTCACCGTGGATTATATTAAATGCACTAGTTATGTATTCAAACTCTCAAAGCTTTAAAAAAAAAAAAGACATTAACACCAGTCAAGAGCAGATCGCTCTGTATTAACCACATGAAAGCATTTTCTGTCATTTTAATGCTATGCAAACACCCCATCCTGGGTGAAAATTGTCTCCGCACCCACTCGTGTCCTCCGGGACGTGTAATGGGAACGAATTGTGTCCTCTTATTTTTCCCTAATGTAAAGAAAGCCGTTCACGGCTCTCAAAGGAGAACACCAGACGCAGTGAATGCAAAGACTTAAGGCTGTTCTGATCCTCAATCTTAAACTTACGATTCAGTTGTACTTGTTCACTTGAGGATGCATGTACATTCATAGCAGAATCAAACAATCATTAATGAATTATTCTCTGTGTAGAATCTATGTGTTACTGTAATGTGCTGTAAATATTAATCATATACTAATCCACATTTTATTATGCAGGATGTAGGGTGAGGCAGTTATTATTTACATTTTGAAGTACAGAATATTCACTTTCGCTGTATAAATATTAATAAACTTCTTTACCATTTAGTATGTACAGAAAGCAGAGACTTGAAGAACTGTTGCTAAAATTACGGAAATACAACTCAGGAAGAACAATTTATTATTAAGTGTTTTGAATTTGATACTGACCACTGTTTTACTATTGCAGATGTTTTTGGTGATAGTTAATTTTTTACATTTTTTAAATAGCAATTTGACTTAGATAGCAAATCGCCTTTTTACTATTAATATATACTGGAAGTAGACTATTATTTGAAATGTTGAAATGTGTTGTGAATTTATTATATTGACCAATACTTTACTATTTACATAATTTACTAAAATTAAAGTACAGAAGCAACATTAATGAATACTTGAAGACAGAAGTTAAATTAAGATATCTGTCCGTTGTTGTTGATATTAAACTCACAGAGACCCTCGAACAGTTATTTTACATTTCTTTAAACTGATCGCTGTGGCATTTTCAGGCTTGTTACAAATGAATACTGTCAGCATCCTCAGTTAAATGCAGTGTGATGTGGCAGAGATTCATTTATAGCACCGAAGCCCCTCTCCTCCGGTCCAAGCGTGTCTTTCTACAGCAATTAACTGTGGAAAGGTTGATCTTAGACGCGAGCGGGCAGAGATGTGTCTTTGTCTACAGTACAAACCCACCGCTGTTTCTCTTCAAAGGCCGGATCAGCCTCCCCCAGGCAACACTGCACGGTATATGGCAATAAACTTTGCAGCTTCATACCTGGAAAAGTTTGAAATGGAGTTTTACTGTAACTACTGCTCCGGTGATTTTGATAGTTAGAAATGAGCTGAAGTACATACAGTAAATGTAGGCTGTTACTCCTAATAAAGAGGAATTTTTAACCTTTTACTATTAATTTCCATAATTGATATTGACATTTTATATAACAGGTTTTGGGACTCAAACCCAACATAGCCTGTTGACTTTTAAGGCAGTTTTATAAATTAAATGTATAATGACTTGAGACACTATACAATTGATTCATAAAAGTGGTATGAGAAAAAAAAAGCAAGGCAGTGACGAGGTGTTTCTGTGAAAAGAGTCCGGGCGGGAATCAGTACTCAGGCAGGCAGGCATGGTTCCCGCTGATGGCGGTCGAAAGAGAGACACGGAGGTCGAATTTACTACAAGCACTCACTAATTTGGGGCAAACTAGTACATTTATAAAGAAACACTTTAGAGTTATTCTTGATTAATCGTCCCTGATATCAGAAAGATAATGATAGTTTATAAAATTTCATATGGTGTGACCAAAAAAAGTTGATATGATATTTTTGAAAAATAAATAAATAAATACGGGTCCTTTTCAAAAAATTAGCATATTGTGATGAAGTTCATTATATTCTGTAATGTACTGATAAACATTAGACTTTCATATATTTCAGATTCATTACACACAACTGAAGTAGTTTCAAGCCT
>JAUMHI010000074.1:9378498-9396297 GCA_032359435.1 Enteromius unitaeniatus | reverse complement strand
TGTGTGTAATGAATCTAAAATATATGAAAGTCTAATGTTTATCAGTACATTACAGAAAATAGTGAACTTTATCACAATATGCTAATTTTTTGAAAAGGACCTGTATATATATATATATATATATTTTGGTGTGTGTTTTGTTACTCTAAAACCTAAAATAAACACTCATACTGTAATTGTTTGGGTGGCAGGGGTAGGGGTGGCTGTAAAAATAAATTTTTTATTATATAAATACAGTACACTAAACTTTGAAAATTGACCAGCACCATGCCACAGTCCACAAAAATGTCACCTGAAGTAACTTGTACTCTTGACTTTATTTGATCAGTTCTTTTACTTCATTTGCGAGCTCTAACCTTGTCAGTGAATTGGCTCGTTTGGAACTGTTGTCTGGCACGCAGCCGCATCTTTAAAGATAATGTGTGTGCAGAGCGTGTGACTCTGAATGAGCAATCTGATTATTTTGTTGCTCGAGGTGTGTCGTAGCAGCAAGCAGCATTTCCTGTGGAATCCTCCAGGCCCACTCCACGGCTGACTGTATGCAGGTGTTTTAATAATGCATGATTCCCTATCTCGAGAGACGCTCATTTGATGCAAACTCTCCCTCCTCACAAGCTGCTCTGTATGCCACTGAAATTGCTCATCTGAGACGAATCCTGTAGTCCCGAGAAAACTCACCAGGGCTTCATAATGATGGAATGATTTTGTATAATAACAGATAACAAATGAAGAAGATCCTCTTATGCTTTGTTAGCAGTTCACTAAATTGTTTTGTTCAGAATAATAATTTCATTTTTAGCTTATCACTGGTTGTAATTTATCTTTCTTGATGGTTGAATGAATCTGGAGCACTTTGTGTACCTTGTTTATGCAGAAATCCTGATGTTTTTATGTCTCAAGTAATGTCTGATGTGTTTCCTGATTCATCTTGGACATGAGAGATTATGTAGCTGAGGTCGTCTGATTCAGGATTTCAACATGATACAAAAATCATAATGTTGTTTCATCTCTTTGGACAGGAAGTGCAAAGACCCTAGTTGTGTTTAATGAAAATGGAGACGCCCCTGGACGATACGACATCTACCAGTATCAGATAACAAACAGGTCAGCTGAGTACAAAATCATCGGACACTGGACGGATCAGCTGCATTTAAATGTAAGGAATTCATCTGTTTCTTTTTAAGCGTGCTTTAATGTTAGAGGCTGCTTATAAAACAGTTATTTACTTTGGTAATGATGATTATGGTGTAGACGACTGTCATAATGATTATGGCAATTACACTGTACAATTAGTGGTGTTGAATTAAAACCCGTAATTCTGAAGTGATTTAGCTTCATACATGTGAAATTAACACTGCATGTGCTGGCACTGATGCTGATTTATAATAATGTTTAATAGTTTGGGGTCAGTAAGATTTTTGTTTTATTACTTGAAAGAAATTAATACATTTATTGAGCAAAGATGCATGTGTGTACTTCTGAACTTTCTCATCAAAGAATCCTAAACTCTATCAGTTTCGGTGACTGTTTTCGACATTGACAATGATAATAATAATGATAAACATTTCATGATTACCAAATCAGCATATTAGAGTGAATTTTGAAGGATAATGTAACACTAAAGACTTGGGGGGAGTAATGATAGTGAAAATTCACCTTTAAATTCAGGAATATTATTTTACAGTATTATTGCTTTTTTTTTACTGTATTTTTGGTCCAATAAATGCAGACTTTGTAAGCATTAGATCATTTTCAAAAACATTAAGCCTAAGCTTTTGAACATTATATTATATTATGGTATAATATAATATAATATAATTATACCATGGTCTGTCTCCTGGGACGGTTCTAGAGTTTTATCTTTAGGGGACTTAACCCTCAGAGAGTATTGTATTGTGTTTATTAGGTAATCTCACACAATTATTAAAATCACAGAGGTTACAGTGAGTGATTCTCAAGTTATAATGACACATCCAGTATTTTCTTAACTATTTCTAATTATTTAATCGAATTATGTCTTAAATAAACTTGAATACTCATCAATTAAATACCCGAATTACCCCACCTCATGGAAGTGCATTTTAATGACACGATTCTGTTATTTGGTGGGTGATTTATAGCAAAAACTGACTTTGGCATGCTTATAGGAAGCAATGGTTAGATTTAGGGGTGTGGGGAAGGTGTGTCTCATCAAAGTCAGTTTAGCCCACCTAAAAAGGGTCTAGAACTGCGACTGGTCTGTCTGAATACTCTTATTGACGGATTCTGATTGTCTGACAGGTATGCATTAAAACCATTTAATGCACAGGTGGTTTCTGTTCTATATGAATGTGCTGCTTTAAACATTGCCCATAAGCCCACACACAGAGAGAGAGAGAAAGAGAGAGTGAGAGAGAGAGAATAGTCTACATACTAGATCACTTCATTATATACCTCAGCAATATACAAATTACAGCTTCATCTTTTCTATAGAGTTATGCAGATGCAGGTAACACAAACACAACTGTTACCTCTCTCGTTCTCTCTCTCAATCGAAAATTAATTTGAACAAATGCTAATTCATTTAAATAAATGTGATCTTACCATGCTATTTCACCACTTGGTGCTTGGCCTCCACGTTGTGCACAATTCCCAGCTAAACAAGCATTATATCTTATTATTAGAAAACAAAATATGAAAAAAATTTCAAATTAATTAGCAGTATCTTATTTTCTCTGTTAAGCAGGTCATTCCCACTACCGTTGACAATCTTTCCATCTTTATCTTTTTCATACCTCTTAATGTTATTTGAATAATGATTTTGTTAAATTAATTTTATCTTTGATTTTATTTCATTTTATTTACCCTACAAATGGATTCCAGAGAAACTGAAAATGCTTTTTGAAAATGCTTTTTGACATTTACCAGAACATTTGTGATATTATTTGACTTCAGATGAATGCCATGCAGTGGGCGAGCGGAGACTCATCCATGCCGGCATCTGTATGCAGCCTGCCCTGTCAGACCGGCGAGCGGAAGAAGGTTGTGAAGGGGGTGCCGTGCTGCTGGCACTGCGAGCGCTGCGAGGGCTACCATTACCAGGCCAGCGAGTTCACATGCCAGCTTTGCTTATATGAGGAACGACCTGATCAGAACCGCACCGGCTGCCAGCCAATCCCCATCATCAAGCTGGAGTGGCACTCGCCGTGGGCTGTAGTACCTGTCTTCATCGCCATCCTGGGTATCTTCGCCACGATCTTCGTGGTGGTGACGTTTGTGCGTTACAACGACACGCCAATCGTACGGGCCTCCGGCAGGGAAATGAGTTATGTGCTGCTAACGGGAATTTTCCTATGCTACTTCACCACGTTCCCCATGATAGCGGCGCCAGGAGTGGCCGTCTGCTCCTTCCGCAGGATCTTCCTTGGCCTGGGCATGTGTTTCAGCTACGCCGCCTTGCTCACCAAGACCAACCGCATCCATCGGATCTTTGAGCAGGGCAAGAGGTCGGTCGCGGCGCCACGGTTCATTAGCCCCGCCTCCCAGTTAGTCATCACATTCAGCTTGATCTCAGCTCAGTTAATGGGTGTGTTTGTGTGGTTTGTGGCCGACCCGCCGCACACCGTTGTGGATTACGGCGAGCAGCGCACACAGGACCCTGAGAACGCCCGTGGGGTGCTCAAGTGTGACATCTCGGACCTGTCACTCATCTGCTCGCTGGGCTATAGCATCCTTTTGATGGTCACATGCACTGTTTACGCAATCAAGACCAGGGGAGTGCCGGAGACCTTCAATGAAGCCAAGCCCATTGGATTTACCATGTACACCACCTGTATCATCTGGCTGGCCTTCATACCCATCTTCTTTGGGACCGCACAATCTGCAGAGCGGGTGAGTCTAAATGACTAATTAAGGTTTTTATTTTGCTGAATAAGTGAGTTCTTATTTTGGTAGCGGCCATGTTGAGATCTTTGACTGTGTCATGGTACCATAAAGCCTCAGTATAAGGTCTAAGATAACATTTAATACAACTTTACAGACAATGTTTTTTCCTTCTATTGCATAGCTGCTAACTTTGGCTGGCATTTGTTGAGTTTTTGAAATTGGTCACCTCTTGTATTAGTAACAATGTCTGAAAAAACAACATTCTCTACTTTAAAATGATTGGACAGAACAAACCATAAGTCAGAGAGACTTGAAACTTGAGGAATGATAGTACTTACACCCTCTACAACATCACCAAGGCTCACCCCAATTGGTCTGACAGGGGCACTACAGTGGTCAAAAGTATGAAATCTGTTAGATGCAGGCTTAGGTGTCTTACCTCGTTAGAATCCTCGGCTCACATGCCTCAGATTTCAGGTTTGTTTTTTTTTGTTTTTTGCGAAGTAGTCCTAGGTTTTTTTGCCCAATTGGAAACAAGTGTAAAAAAGTTATCTTGATTCTGAATAACAAATGTTATTAAAACCAAGTTGAAGTTGCATTGTCGGTCTGAAAAGGCCACATTTTCTTAAACAGCTATAATTCTTGAATGCAATGAGATATTTAACCAAACTCAGAACTCATATAAATTAGGTCAAGCTTTGGAAAATTCCCAACCATTCCAACCAATAGAGCACAAATTAAATTTGGCACTTGCCAAAATGGACATGAGGCTCCTCAATGCTTGATTCAATTCATTTCAAGTTTATTTGTATAGCGCTTTTCACAATACAAATAGTTGCAAAGCAGTTTCACAGAAAGTTTTAAGTTTAAGTTTTAAGGCATTACTCCAGTCTTCAGTATCACACCATTTAAGCCAATGTTAAACAATAATAGCTATGGTACTATTATATATTTTATATTGAACTGTAAAGTTTTGAAAGTCTCTCTAACTTTGTTTTGTTTTTCATTTAAATGAGTAAAAAGAATAAACACTCGCCTTTTGAACATAATGTATGCATTGTCATCAATGTTAGATAATGCAATATTTTGTTGTTTTTAATAATATCACATCTTGTTCGGTAGTCATTAGTAGAGATTACAACTTAATGTAAATCCTACCTTAATTAGTGCAGGTACGCCTGTTTACAGCATTTTAGTCCTAGTGTCATTATGATCATTGTCTATATTTACCTAGCATAATGTTGCATACCTTTTTCTTGTTGCTGTGCCAGCATGATGAAGTGAACAGAAAAGGATCGCCTATATCATCTCCTCTCTGACAGCTCTATTAGTACACAATCCTTGTTAGATTTTTAGGTCTTTGCATCAAAAACAAGCCCTCATCTAAGAGATGCTCATTATCAGATATATGGACATGATCAAACATGACCCAGATGAGAATAGTGTTGCTGTTAATGGGCCATAAATAGATTGCGCTGCCTCTGTCAGTCCAGGCCAGTGTGGGTCTTATAATGCTGATGACTTCAGTGGTGGTCTGCAGACTGTAGGCTGAACCCTCTGTTCTTTCTGCACCAGGATGTATTTCTGTCCAGTGCTCATTAGTGCTGCCGAGAGAAGCAAGGATTAAAAACACAGTCTTCTCTGCATGTCTAATGTCTGTGACATGTGTTGAGATTTCATCCTGCAAAGATTTGCTGTCAGATATCGATGTCAAGTGTTACTGTATGTTAAAGGACAAATTGTGCAGAAACTGAGGATTGAAAGCAATGCTCATTAAGAATTCATCTCCAAGAGCTCGACAACATGATTTTCTCAAGATATAACGGCTAGAGATGGAGTTGAACTTGTTGACCTAAATGCTTTTTTGTTAGCATAGATAATTGTCTAATTTCTATTCTAATTATAATAAATTATATATTTTTTTAATAAGGACGGCACTCTGGAACACCTGATTTTGGATGTTCAGTGACTGCATTCTGTAGTTTTATTGAATGATGACTCCGTGTAAATGACTGAGCAGTTGGTTTTGCAACTTAACATGATTCATGTCTGCTTCATAGCCTCTTTTTTCCTCATATAATATATGATGTTTGTTTTTTCATTTACTTGGTACGAAGTCAAGTATTATGTGGGATAATGTGCAGTCAGCGGGTCATTGTCATAAAATAAATCCTCGTCAGGGTGACAAAAAAAATCTTCTGCTCTCCCTGTCAAAACACAAAAACTTTTTAATAAAGTCATTTTCTTCAAATTTCCACAGGCCCCAGTTTGAGTTCCCTGCACTGAGCGAGAATCTCTCTCATCTCAACTATTGAACTTTCTCATTAAATTGAATAAATCCCAAGTGATGGTGTCCTGAGCGGTCGCCTGTGTAGTGTAATGGTTTGACCGGCACTGCTGTTGGGTGTATTTTGCTATAATGACTGGCTAGCTATTTGTTACCCCTTATCAATTTTGTTTGATCATATTTTCCCTTCTGAAAGGACATTTCTTAGCATGCTATCATTTTGTGATTGTCTGTTTGTGTGTACAACATTTAGTAACCTTACAGCTTTAATAACCTGCATTTTTGACACCAATGCTATGTTCTAAATCTACTGCTGAGCGGAGACATTTTTGAAGGCAATACACCTGACATGTTATCGAATTCAGTTGTGCATGCAACACGGAATTAGCTCATGGAGCGATTCAGTGTAGTAATAAGCAAAAGGGATTTGAAGCACATTGACATTGATTGAATTAGCAGTTTCCTACTTAAAATGTTTCAGGCCTGTGACGTGCATGAGGCTCATTACAATAGATTATCCCTTGGATAGTTTCCCTAGCAGACAAAATACCTGGCAATCAATTTGATGGTCTGTTATCCATTGTGCAAACCTATTGTAAATGACAAGAGGTGGTTAACGGATTCAATTTCACCGCAGTATGTGTTTTGAATCCAACAAATGCTAAACCTTTAGGTACTTGGATACATACAATATGTCGATATGTCAGTATGAAAACAAAGTTAATAATTTGTTCAGAACATGCCATCAGACTTGAACCTGGGTTATCCACATGAGCACCATGACTCACCCCATTAACATATAGATGGTTTCTTGTTTCCTGATTATTTAATCACCCCCCAAGCCATTCAAGATGTGTTTGACTTTGTTTCTTCAGCCAAAGATGAATTAATGATTTGGAGGGAAACATTCCAGACTTGTTCTCCATCTAATGCAAGTAAACACGGCTCAGCACAGACCATTTCTGACAGGCAGCGTTAACAAAATTTACACGACTCCAACCAACAGTTAAGGCTCTAAATCTAAAATAAGTTGTTTTTAAAATAAAAATAAAAAAATATACTTTTCACCTACCAATGCTTGCCTGTATACTGTATAGCTCACAGTTTAGTTCACAGCCTCTTGAGTGAAGTATGTACAGTATGTTAGGGCTGCACAATAAGTCAAAGGGAAATCGTGATCACGATTAGACAGAAGAAGTGGTTGTCTTTTTTTTAGTGAAGCACGGTTCTGTGAACAGCAGGAAATGTCCATCCGAGGGAACTCTTGCATGGAAACTGGATTACAAATTTAAGAATCTGTCTTAGCTCTGCTGATGCTACATCCTGAAATAATATCAACTAAGAAACTAAGGATTTAAAGTAAAGGTATTACATTAACAGTTGCAGCCAGATGTTCCTTCCAGTTCCCATCCTCCTATCGTAAGTCAAATGAGGCCGATTACTACTGAGACTTTTGTTTTGTCACCCTTGTGCTTGTAACGGCTCTTGGGGCCTTTTGCTCCAGTACTTTATTGGCTATGCTGATTGGATCAGGACTGTTGTGCTGGGGGAAGTTTGCTATACCTGAACACCTAATTTGCGTTTCAACTGTCTCCACCTCTATGTAACTCCTCCCCCTTGAAACCTATATGAATTGCAATGTAACACTGCTTAAGTTAAACAATAGACAATTACAGATTACTTTGAAGACTACAGCACGGACAGCATCTTCAGAATAAAGAGAATTTTGCTTCCAATCCACAGTGTCTCACTGATCTCTCTGAAAGAAGTTTCACAACAAAACCCAGGAAGTTACTATCTACCTTTTTTCAAAGGATCGTTAGTGTAGTAAATGCTGTCCCGCCTGAAAGCAGGTGATGGAGATTTACTACTAATCAAACAAAATGTGCATGACAATCGCGTTTGATTAATTGTCGGAAGGTCACGCATGAGAACTAACCAACTTTTTACAAGTGGAACGTGCAAAGACTATACATTAAGATAAATATAATTATAATTAAGCTGTGATTATTAAGTTAAGTTACCATTGTTGAAACCCTTTTTCAAAAGTTTGTGTTTTAAGGCCACCATTTTCTTGTAAATGAACGGTCAGAATGCTTTAAAAGTTTGTAGTGTTTAGAAATAGTTGTGAAGGCTATAATGTCCTCTTAGGAATAACATTAAAGCACCACGCTCTTAATGTGCAGTCACCTCTGTTGTTGTTCAGTAGTTTTTCTGCCAGAAAAATGCAGGTAATTTTAATTGTGATTCACCCGATCGGGAAAAACTTATTTGTGCAAATTTCACAACATGTTCAAGTTGACCAACAGAAAAACTGTTTGGTTTGAAAGTAACTTTGTGAATTGTGCTTTATACATTGTTACACCATTAACAATCCTCAATGGAGCTTTTTGGCAATAAAATATTGCGCAAAAATCTTGCATTAGAATTGGCACAAGTTTACATGTTGTGTTCCAGTAATATGTCCAAACAAAGTTCATAATCCACGTATAAGTATAAGCATTGTAAACGTCTTCACAACAAGTTTATTAACAATATAGTTAAGCAACATTATGCATTGATCAAGACTTTATGTCTGTGTTTGCATACAGCATATTTCAGGCTATCAAATGTAAGGAGTTTCACATCGTACTAGTTTGATTACACAGGTTTTTCGTTGAGCTGCAGTGCCATTTAGCCTGATTTTACATAATGTTTTAGATTTTCAAGCTTTTAGCCTATATAGTACAAAATGTCTAAATCTTCCTCTCAGCTTTTCCAGGGTTTAATTATCATCTGCTAGATAGCATATCTCAGTCAGATTAGCATAAGTGAGTTATGATAGGCTATTTTTAGTCAGCGAGGTGGCTTCACATACACGAGGGAATAATGGAACTGCAGAATTTACCATAAAAGCACTCTAGCATTCATTTCGAGAAACAAACACTATGAAAACGAACGTCGTGGTAAACAGCTGGCCCTCGGGGTGGTGTTAAATTAAAAGTTACGTAAAAGAGGAAATTGTTTCCCTCAAATCAGACCGTTTTTTTCCTTCCTCCGCATGACAAAGGAGTCCAAATGGAAAGAAATCCGCCGAGCGTATTTCCCGTTTCCCTTATCTCTCCCGGGCTTATTTCTTTCGCCCTCACTGATGTTAAAAAGATTATTGCAATGAGCAACCGCAATATGAGGACACAGATATGAGTATTTTATTGAGCCATGTCTCTCTTATTCACATCTCCTCATTCTGTGCTCATTAAAACTCTGAAGTTTCTTTACAGCTGCATGGCGTGTAATTTGAACCTTGCGCCTCCTCGTTTCTGCTCATTTTCTGCATTAACGGTCCTGTTTCTTCAGCATACTTGTGCAATTCCTCATTGAAGGGAGCCGATTGTGCATTAGCGTTGGGATTGCTTGTGTTAAACGTTCTGGAGTGAGAGAAGGAACTATACCAATTGGTTTTTCTGTCAGTACCCTCACTTTGCATTGCAGTGCAGTTGAATAGAGGGGAACAGATGAAAAGATGAGAAAAGGATGCCTGCCGGGGTAATTAGAGTTAGATGAGTCATCTGCAGTTTTACGGACATTTTGAATGAGTTCCAGTTTATATATAGTTGGTTGTGTTTATTCGTTCACCGCTCGCATGCTGTGGCATTGATTTTTAAACCGCTTAAGCTCCCCAAAGATCTTTAGTTAAATGGAGTTTACTTCTTCGTATGGCTTTTTTAGAGTGTGTTTTCTTTTTTTACCCCTGCTGTTTTGGTGCTGCTGACTGACGCTGTGAATTACAATAGGCACATAAAAATATAAAAACACACTCAAGTGCTTTTCAGGATACACACGATTAGGGGTAGGCAGTATATTCCTGATGTATATGGGCTAATCTTGCAGATATATTAAATTAAGCAGCATTCATTCGATTTTAATGTTTTTCAGCACGGCTTTGTGCTTGATTTTACGCACCTGTTATCAATGGGTGTAGCTGAAATAGCCTACATTTACATTTATTCATTTGGCTGGCGCTCTTATCCACAGCAGTGACATTCCAATGAGGAATGCTTGATAAAATCGTTTTATCCTAGTGCAGTAACATAGGAAGTATTGCAGTAGTAGTCTAGAGATGGAGGTGAGACGTAACAAACAGGATCTTTTTTTTAACCCTAACCAAAATCAACCATGGTTACTATACACTTTTGCTATAATAAAGGTTTTTCTAGGTAGAGTCAAGCCCAAGTTGGCAACACTGCTTAATGACTGACAGTCAAAAAACTACTGGAGACCGTAAGAACAACAGTTGTCTACATTGATGTGAGGGAGTGGAAAGATTAATGCATTTTTACAGGTATAATAAGGCTATGTGATTGACTCTAGCGTTAAGCATTTGTGTCAAAAACTGAAGTATTCTTTGGGCTTTATAGAGTAAACTAATCATCAATATATGCTAAGATAATAGTCACTGTTAGTGCTAATGGCTAACTGAAACACAAAGAAAATGAAAAGTTTAATTGAACTATTTTTCAGCTTCTAGAATTTGTTTTTGTCACACTGTATGATGTGATATACAGTATATGGAGCCCCTAAAGGGACATAGTAATGAGAAAATAATGAGATGGAAGGAAAAATACATTTCAGTGCTTTTGAGTTTTCTCTCACAAAACTTTTGCATTCCCCTGAGAACCATTGAGTTTTCTTGTAAAATCGTTGCGTTCTCCCCAAAACTATTGGATTCCCCCGAGATCTTTAGGGTTCTTTCCATTGCCCCAAGGACTGTTTGGTTCCCTTCGAATGGGAACTCACATTGCATCTCTATATTTTGCAAAAGAGAACATAGTATCTCACTCCTCTTATTAGGGAACCAAACATGCTTGACCCAAGACACAGTGTCTTATTCCCTTTCTCAGGGAACCATGGTAACATCCGTAACCTGAGTTCTGTTACGAAACGTTTTCGTTCCTCTGGTTTCTCTTATAAAATGATTGGTTCCCTCTGTGCTTTTTGCTCTCAAACCTTTTATGAAGAAAATAATATGAGCTCAGTGGAAAAACGTCATTTCAATGTGTTTCTTAGTGGAATGCAATACTTTTGCAAGAAAAACACTGAAATATAATTTTTCCTCCAGTCTCATATTCTTCCCATCACCACGTCCCCTTAGGGGCTCTATAGATATATGACATTTGACATAACAATGTCTTCTCGAAAGCAAGTCATTCAGCAGCCATTTAGAAGATCATCAGGCAGCTGTTTCCCAAACAATCAGCTTCTTTACCTTAAATCAGAATACATTTTCTACAACTGAAAAGGCCATTTTAACCAACCTAAGCTACTTTGCTGGCTTTTGATGGTCTCAAAACTTTGCAAATCTGGTCTAGCTGGTGTTTTCAGACAATTTATTTTAATTAAAATGCGGTACTTCTTATAGTACATTCTTCATTTTCTTTTTTCAGCGAGTGTCCTTCCTTTCTACTGTCTGGCAGGATGGAAACTTGCACAAAGAGTGGTAGCAGGGTCACAAGGTTAGACTTGAATTAAATTACGATTCAAAGGGAGATTCAGTGAGAATTGTGCACAGTCAAATTTCTTGACAGGATGGCAGCGCTTTGTTGTTTCGAGAGAGACAGTACATGAAATCCTCTGCTGATGTGTTTACCTCTTTGCCCACGTCAGTACTAAGCAATACAGTTAATTTGATTTCAATCTCATCTAAGCAGTAGTACGGAGTGACACCCTCCTGCGGTGCTCCAGATTCTCCTCTCCTGACCTAAAAACCTGGGCTCATTCATTCTCAGCACCCTATTTCTCTTAATATAAACGCAGAGAGCTTTATCATCTGCCTCCCCCACAGCAGGCATATGTTATCATTTACTGCTCGTTAGCTTACTGATCACTCGCACCCAAGGTAAGGAAAGCAGTAATATATTTGTTAGGGAGGTTAGCCATTCATCAAACTCTCAGACGTGGGCAAGGATGAATCGACATTTTAAATTGTCTTGCTCGAGGCGTGTGGTTGCATCCTAGGTTCAAGTTTTGTGAATTTGCAAACGTTAGCATTATCGAAATCAAATAAGACTGGAGTGCACCAAAATAGAGTCAGACCTGAGCTTGAGGCCCATTCAAACTTAATAATCCACTTTAATAATGATATTAGTAATAACTCATCACTTGTTATTTAATTATAGTATAAATTAGCATAGAACAATTCCCTATTCCAAATTTGGTGCACGACTCATCCAACCCTGCTGAAAAAAACAACTAAACCAACCTAGGCTGGTTGGCTGGTCTTAGCTGGTTTAGACTGGAAGTATCTGGTTTTAGCTGGTCATTCCAGCTGGCCTTAATCAGCTAAGACCAGCCTGGCAGGATGAAAAGCCAAAACCCCTCTAAAACCAGTCTGCTGACCAGCTTAAACCAACTGAGACCAGGCTGGTCTCCTTGCTAAAACCAGCTGTTTTTTTTCAGCAGGGAAGTGCTTCAGATGTGAATGATACATTAAAATTCCCCTATTATGGGTTATGAAAGGTTCACATTTTAGTCCTCAACAATGGGTTAACATGCATGCAAGGTTACAAAACTCTTTCATTGCCTTTATAATATGCACTTATTTTTACCTTATTTGCTCAACGACTCCCAAGCAATTCATTCAACGATTAATTTCTCCAAATCCCTCCTTTGTGTGACATTAATCTGCAGGGATTCGCCCAAGTGGTTGATTCAATTTCCATTTCATAATAAAATCTGTGTTTGTAAGTGCAGTGCTGCTTTGTTTACAGCGTTACCAGAGAAACCAAAAGCTGCACCTAGTGGCAAAAATGAATTTGGATTTGATGAATGTGATCTCCATCTACACTACACAAGCTGAAACGCTTGTCACATGACCATTTATGCAACCATAGACACGTATAGGTAGAATCACTATTATATAGATGGCTAATGCCTCTGCGTGTTTGGAGCGGTTGAATGAGGCATCTACCAACACAATGGGTACAACAACAAGCATGATGTTATAGTTTACACGGTTGTCAAGGATACACAGAGCAAATGTGGCACCCAGACAGTTGTCTTCAAAAGTCTGTTTTGGTCCGTTTACACTGAAACACAACCCAAGAGTTTTTAAACTAATATGGGGCCTGCAGTTCAGAGTTGCTTCGGCCTTGGTTACATAAGTAAAAGAAAAAAGTCACATCAGAGGTGAAGAAAGTTATTTCGAATAAAAATTAAGAAACCAAGTGTAGCTGCAGCTCAGGGACATTTATAAGCAAGTTTATTTTTCTTTTTCGTTCATGTGTTATAGTAGACCTTTTGTTGCCTATAAGGCGACGCTGTTTTGTCACCCATACTGTAGCCATTGATATCGCCCCCTCTCCTTTTCTCTCCAGATGTACATTCAAACAGCCACACTGACCGTCTCTCTGAGCCTGAGTGCGTCCGTGTCTCTGGGGATGCTCTACATGCCCAAAGTCTACATCATTATCCTGCACCCAGAACAGAACGTGCCCAAACGTAAGCGCAGCTTCAAGGCCATCGTCACCGCTGCCACCATGACAAACAAGCTCAGCCAGCTGGCCAGTGAACGGCCCAATGGAGAGGTGAAAACCGAGCTCTGTGAGAGCGTGGACAACAGTAGTGAGTACAGACATCTTCTCACAGTTTGTTCATGTTAGGGCGGCATGTGGGTCAATGATGCTTCATTTATTTTAAAATGCAGTTCATGTATTAGTTTCTATTAAAATTAATTTTGAGATTTTTCAGTGGGAATAAAATTAAAAAAAGCCTCATTAAAAGGCAGAAATTCTTGAAAAGAACACCTTTGGTTTATTATTATGGTTCTCAACCTTCATGCGCTCAATTGCCCACAAGATGCTTGAATTCACAAATTCATATTTTGTTTATTATTTTATAAATATTATACATTAAAAATGTAAAATACTTATTTAATAATACATATTAAATAATACTTATTTTAGAATGTTTTTTTATCACAGAAATATACAAAAATAATGTGTACATAATTGTATTCAAGCTCTAAAATATGTCATTACTTTACACACATATATGTACTGTGTATATATATATATACTGTGTGAGCCATTTAAGCCAACATAAAAAAGTTTAAACTAGATTTTTATTTTTTTTCCATTATACAGTGTATCATCGATCCACCTACATTACTTTGAAAAAGTAAACATATATAATATGGTATATTATGAACCGAAATGTCATTCTTGGGTGAACTATTAATTTAATGCTGGCTAAGTTGTGCATGATCTTTGTCTTAATGACCTGGTAACTCTGATTATTCTTCAGTGTTTGCATTGCTTACTCTCTTTGGTCTTTATCTTGTCATCTGAATCTTTATATTGTGAGGAAATGGAGCAGATAAGCATGCATTCACTAGAGTATCATTGCTAATTCATTAGTTATGCCATCTGCATTGTCTAACGCTAGATGAAACATTTGGTTTGATTCACATCTCGTGTAAAATGATGTCTGAGGGAATCTGGATTACTGGCTGCAAGCTCATGGCAGCAGATTGCATTTCAGCAGGCAGTGTGGTGTTACCTTTTACATGAGGGATCATTAAACCAGGGCAAGGGCAGCATGCGAAGGTCCAGAACACTGTGTAAAAGTTAATGCAAATGTGCAGACTCTCACTAATGTGCCGTGACCCTTCAGCTAAAGGGCTCCAACACTGGGCCAGTTTGTAATGAGAGTCAAATGTGGCATGTAATGAATAAGCAGAGAATGCCTTTTGGAGGACAAACACGTTTTGGTGTTTCTCAGTATGTTTAATTTGTGTACTGTAAATGCTGCACTACCTTGCCGGTTAAAGAAGCATTAAAAATGCTAATGAGTACTGTGAGTCAGTTCTGTACAGGTATTGGTCACTAGTAGCATTGTGGACCAATTGCTAGGACAATTCTAGTTAGGTTTAAGTCGCATTAGTGAATTTTTGCAAGCACAAAAGGAGCATTGTTGGTTGATGATAGAGAGAAGTATCAACTTTCAAACTAAGCAGCTTTTTGTTGGTTAGCATAACAAATCCATGACCAGCTCGAATCTGCATGGAATAAATATTTAACTCAGACAAGAAGTTCCCAGTTGTGTGTATTTCTATTAAATTTACTGGATTTGCCTGTAAAAATTTGCAGAACCATAACTGTGACTAAGTCACCCAAAAATGAAAATTCTGTCATCGTTCATTTACCCTGAAATTGATGTTTGAATTTCTTTCTTTCGTTTTCTTTTGCTGGAACACGAAATAAGTTATTTCTACGAATGTGTGACCAAACAGTTGATGGTATAGTATGGATAAAAATACTATGGAAGTCAATGGCTACCAAAAACCGTTTGGTTTGGAACCACTTCAGTGTAAATAAAATGATGACAGAATTTACATTTTTGAGTGAACTATCACTTATTGGCATAGTTTAGTAATATTTCACCCAAAAATTAATCATTTACTGAATCTGATATTGTTTAAAATCCCTGAACTTTCTTTTTTGTATGAAATACAAAGGTGAAATGTTTAATATTTGTGCTCTGAATGCACCACAAAAAATGTGTTATAACTGGTTTAATGCAATATAAATAAATAATTCAGAGCAGTTTTATGAACTGGTCCATGTAGCCAAAAAATAAATAAATAAATAAAACAAATTAACAAAAAATATGTGTATATATATATATAGATATAGATATATATAAGTCTGATTGTTGCACAAAGCTATTAAAAGACTTTGAATATAGTGTACTTTTTTATGTTTCATAATTTTAGGGCCTTCGCTTTTTAATGATATTGTCAAAAGGTGCTGAGATATTCTTCAAAAACTCACCTTTTGAAGAAAAAAACACTCATTCATTATCAACTACAACTTTTCCCTCAAAAAACTCCTAATTTACTGCTTATAAATAGTTCGTAATGTACGGTAGCTGATAAATTTAGGCACTGGATTAGGGATGTAGAATGTAGTAATGCGCATGCTAGCAACTAGTTAAGATACCAGAGAATAAAGTGTTACCAGAAATGCATATGGATATGGAACAACATAAGGGTGAATGATGGTAAAGGTGCATATTTTCTGTTTGCAAAAATTAGATGAATAATGTATGAAATAAGGGTTTGTTCTGATTTTATTTCATTTCAATGACATCACAGCCCTGACATTTTCTGCATAAAGCCACAAGATAAAGATGTGACAAAAGAATGTTATTAAGTTCTAAAAAAAATTCATCCCACTTTTAAATGACAGCAATTGAAAAATAATGTTCAATCCAGGAAACGAAGTCAAAATTTCGTTCTAATGGTCCCTCAGAATCAAACAGACTTAACTCAGTATATCACAATTTCTTGATGTTTTTCATTTCGTTAAACTGCTGTTTTCTTTAACTGGCTATATTATCTTTTTCAGCGCCGTCCACAAAAACAACCTACGTCAGCTACACCAATCATGCCATATGAGTGCACATCCTGAAAATGGTTTGGCATTGATCTGGCTAGCTCCGACAAAACAGGATCCAATGACTGAAATCCAAGCATGAGACATCAGTGTAGTTTGTGGACAAGAGGATGGACTCTTGGACTTTTTTTCCCTGGATATTTTATAAGAAAGCCTAGGCAGCCCCCCCCCCCCCCCCCAAAAAAAGGAGACAAAGCCGTCATTTATGTGGGCAGCCGATAAAATGGGACACTGGAAAAGGGTGAGAGAAAAAAATACTAGAAACTAAAATAATAGTTTAATGAAACGGAACAAATATCGGAATCGACCATGTTACATGTTATTCTAATTGTAAGTATTTTGTGGTTGTGAAAATTTTTCATTCTTGTCCCACAGTGTCAGACCTGCAGTGGAAAATGCATTTGTCTCTTGTATTGGCTACTCTGGTCTATAACCTTGGGTTGTGAGTGTGCAAATGCCATGGTTGAAGCATGCCAATTAAATTTTTATACAAATAATTTATTTATAATAAAGGAATGTTTTTGAAGTGTGGAGGGTTCTTGGGTGTTTGGACTTGAAATCTGAAATTCACAGTACACTCTTTAGATAGCAACAGAAGAACAAACAAAGAGCGAACCGTTTCATTGCTTAAAGTGAAGAACTTTTTATGGATGTTAAAAATTCCACCAATGGCAATAAAGAACCTTAAGAAATTCTTAAGAGAAATTAAAGAAAAAACCTTAAAGAAATTTTAAGACTGAAACTAATTTTAAAACTGTAACTAATGATTATTTTAAAGGAGTCATACACAGCCAATTTACCACAAGCTAATATGACTCTTTAAGGACTTCATGGAAAGTTTGTAATATAGTAAAATTTATAGTAAAATTGTTCAAAGATTTCTCAAAAACAGCTCTTTAGAAATCACTCACTGTTGTGTACTTCCCCTTTAAATCTTCAGGAGCCCCTCTTTTCCGAGGCACTCTCGGAGGATCTTTTTTTCTTTTTTTTTTTATTCATAGTGAAACTTGCTAATTAGCACATTATTAGAAAAGGTGATTTGCAAAAATTCATTAAAAGACATTATTAGTTGATCAGAACCAAACATAATGTTAGTCTTCCGCGTCAACATCAGTCACTCAGATGTCGAGAGTATATCACTACTGCTATGTTCATTAATACATTTAACAACAAAACACCTCAATCTCTTAGGAGTCTTGCTTGTCTCTGGCTCAC